>WJFA01001457.1:0-21299 GCA_009870155.1 Pseudobourletiella spinata | reverse complement strand
GGCTGTGTACAGGAAGGGGATCGCGCAGTTTTCCCAATTTTTCCCTCACTCTCTCCCCCGCTCTCCCTTTCCCTGGATTTGAGCATTAGTTTCCCAATGTAGCTTTTCACCAGTTAGACCAATATAACTGCCCAGTCTTATCCATGTTCCATTGAATTTCAGGCTGTAAAAACTTGAGGCTAACCTGCCAAGGATTCGGCGCAGTGTGGACACACATGAGTTGTAAGTATGTGTAATGGTGTAAGAAGCAATACTTGCTGGTAGTGAACGGGGACTATTTTGAAGAATCGGCCCACGCTTGAACTCTCATGAGATGGATTCTTATGAACATGAACATTTATGATAAATCGGATTTCCAAAGAATTGAAAATAGGGGTAATGGTACCCTCGGAGCCACATATGTTCTAATCACGTGCTCTGAACTTATTAATAATTGCCACTTGAGTAATCTGAAAGGATAAGTGCGGCACAAACTGTGGCGGACTAGCAGATGTGGTGTGGTGCGAGTGTGGGCGAGATTGGTTGAGCCATTATCAAATGATGTGATTTAGTTGCCTGGATGATTACAGTGGTTAGTAACGCTCCCAGTATTGTTTTTTACTCACAAATTGTTAAGATTTCGCATATAGTTAGGATGTGCAATAAAAGTCTACACTATATGAGATCACTTCCGTCTCCGTCCCAGTTCTGTACGGTGCGATATGATGCTCTGATGATGTGACTTTTCTCGGATGTGAAAACCCGGCTTTGGCGGGAGCGGGGACGAGACGGGCGATTGCATGTGAAAGGAGAGCAGCAGAGGGATTTAAGATCATCTATAGACTGCGGCAAAGAGTGATATTAGCCTCCTCCCGCTACCTATTTATTCCCCTCCCTCTCTATTGAGGAAGAGTGGATTTTCGGATTTAGGGGCTTACACTATCGCGTTAGATATCCTCCGCCATTATCATCAACCCCGGTGCTCAAGGTTAGTCTCTTACCCCCGGAGCTATCTCAATGCTCTTGTCAATATTGGGGTGGTGGGACGTTGTGTGATTACTATTATTATTATTATTATGGGGACAATTTGAAAGGAAGGACATATATACATTCGTGTGGGGTGGAATAAATTTAGGTCGGGCTAAAGACTCATATGTGGAGACCCAAGTGGATTTCCCGCAGCGGATATTCATGTGAGAGATATTAAGCGGTTTCCCCATCATATTTCCCGACTCGTCATGAATATCGGTGGCATATAAAGCCAATAAATTATTTCCCAAATCACAAACTTTTGACACTTTTCGCCTGCTAGGCTGCGTCAGATGGGACGAGAAGGTTGCGGGGGTGCGAGTACGTCATAGCTCGATTTCGTTTTTTATGGTCGGGGGAAAAGCCCGCGTAAAACCAAAAGGAACTTGTCTGCCGTATATGAGCCGTGAGAATGGTGGTAGTACGACTCCGGTTCGCATTAACTTTCTTGGCTGAGGTTGCAGTTGAGAAAGTTTCGGGTGGACTGTGGTCAGGCATATTTTCTCGGTTCATAAACGACGAGCAGATGTGCCAAAAAGTTTTTGGGATACCGATTCGGCGCATGAATAAAACTGCGTTACTTGGAACGGAGCATATTTGGTTCTCGAAGCATTTAAATTTCCCACTCGAAAAATAAAGTGTGTAATCAGAAAGTGTAAATTTTGTTGTAGGGATTTGAGTGGAACTGGGTTAGAGATTTGTTCCCAATGTCAAGTAGAGCGGAACCCGAGACATCACAAAAGGTGGCTATGTGTTTGGATGCTCGGATGACATGGAATTTTCTGTAGGGATGGCAGTAACTTGGGCCCACCTGGACGCTTCATTCAAGTCTAGGAGAGGTTGATGCTCGAGGCACTATGGGGAACCATACAGTTTCTCAAGCGGGAAACTCCCGCATGGATAAAGCTGACTGTCACACGATGAAAATCAGGATAATATTTTTGATGATCATAATGCGTGAATGAGGTCAAAATAAAGTATAGAAGAATGAGATGCGCGATACAAGTCTAGAGAGTATGTTTCTGCGACATTATAGATGTGGGGGTGGAAAAGCAGATTTTTGCCGATTCATTCACTTAACTTTTCACAGAATGCACAGACTTTGCATTCCGGATTCAAGCAGACGACAGGAGTATTCCTGCGAGACAACTCGGATGGATGCACTTGAAATTGATATTTTATTGTAAATTGGCCAAAAATATAGTATCAAACGTCTATTTCTAAAAGCAAGGCCAAGTAAATCTGGAGTTTGAGTTGGAGGCTGTGTGCGAGCTGTTGAGTTTTACCTTCATTCCTAGACTGAGTTTCCGGTAAGTATGCTAAAAGTGCGGAGCACTCCAACAACGGGAAGGAAGAGGATTGATAGCATACATTATTGATCATACATTAGAGGTACGAATTCGTGGTAAGACAAATGGAAGGAAACACAGGCTATTCTAAGCTTCGATAGCTACGATTTCCTCAACAGCTTCCAAGCAAGTCAAAAGCGTAGCACCTGCAACGTACACAGAAATTTTATCGGTAGTTGACGCTGAAATGATGTAACTTCCGGCAGAAAATAATTTGATTACCATTTCTCGTTCGTCGAAGACGTTGTTACAATTTGTACTCCTATATTTTAGGTTGAGTGGTTATGCTCGTCACAACCAACACATAGCGGCTTCCGCTTCGGGTCAGCGCCAATTTCCATGTGAGGAGAATCCGTAATGATTCCGCCTGCTATAATCGATAACATTATGTCTGGAGGAGAGGAAGAAACGCATTAGGAAAATTGCTGAGAAAAGCTGGCACTTCCTAGAAATAATATGTAATTAATTACATATTCTACGAGGATCAATATGGGATTATACAGACGGGTAGATATGTGGAGGATTTCGGTATAGCCTGCAGCATTTGATGTGAATGGGCACGATTTACATCTAAAATACTGCCAGTTAGATGTCTGAATGGCACAGAAAATATCCAGCATATGCGATTGTGAGAATGATCCTAAGTCTATCCAATGCCAATTGATTTCGCTAGCCCCCAAGTTTAATCTGAGATGTTTTCGTGATTTTGGTGCAAGTGAAATTTATTTTAAAAATATTTAAACGGGGAAGGAACCCTTGGGTGCATTAAAATCATTATGGAAAATCCCATAAGATATGTTAACATTCCCTATTTCCGTGCTCTGAAGAGCTCCCCCAGTAGGTTGGGTTGGGACTTCAGGTAGTACCAAAAGTGGTGCACACAGGTCGAAGCGCCAGCAAAATACCTATCGAATGCGCTATTGCGCATGTCTCTGCGCAACCTGGTGCAAGAGTTCTGAGGAAGGAAAGGTCACCGTTTGCGATAATGTTAGCATGTGGTTTTTACCACGTGCGGTAACTTCGGAACCAGCTGTCGGATTTGAGCGATCCCGGTACCGAACAAATACTTAAAGCTACAGCTTTCGATTGCGACCACATTCACTATCCTACGTTGAAACATTCGGGCACGAGAGGAAATATAAATGTGACATATCATTTTGGGACACCGTGTAGTTCAGACGGCTAACAATCACTGCACCAACTTTTTCTATCGAAGCAACTCCTCTGAAAATTATAACTATGTCGCCACTGTCTGCCGTAGACGCTAGTAGTGCGCAGCAGTCTATAACTATAGAGTATTTGCAGTTCGGAGCATGGAATATGGAAGCAGAGCGATCGAGTGTGTAACTAATAATACAATAGAGTACAGGGATGTTTATGAAACTAGCCCTCACATAGCGTATCCATCAAGTTTCTTCCAAGGATGAGCCAATTATCTGCCACACACAGAAATGGTGGCAGAATTTAAGCAGATCGAATCATAGACGTAGGTTATCAGTGCTCCTCCACCTCAGATACTGCTGCAGGATTAATTTTTACGGCCTAAGTTTTTTTCAAACTAATTCGTGATGTAATAATTCTTTAGCTTATCCTACGCATCTCTGGCACGTTGTTTTCAGTGATAAACTCGTGCTACTCTATCTGCTTGACATCTAGGATGCGTGTTATAATTGTGCAGAGGGCCGAAGGCAAAGTCCAGCTTATAAAATGTAGTGAACTGTAATGACGGTCGCTTTGGGTTTTAAATCACAAATACGCTGCCCCAAGGTGTTTATACTTCCGAACCCGCGAATACAGGGCGGGCTCGCCCTCCTTCCCACACAGGATGAGGGCGCGTGACGCGGAGAAGGTCACGATGAATCTTACACTCCTGGAAGAGAAGACTGTGAATACTGGACTGCTGATAGAAAAACTAGCTGACTGTCAGATGCTAATTGAGGCTGACTATCACAGAATCGTAAGCTGTTATGTGAAAATGTTTAAATCCGGATCAAGAAGAATTTCATAATGAACTGACACTGAGGACTGAGATGATATGGTTTTTCCACAGTTAAACGTTCCCACTGACGACCGCAACTTTGAAATTTACCTTACGGTCGTTCGGAGCAAGGTGCCCGGGGCTTTTCGGAAGCTATTAGAATGCCTGCGTATTTCCGGGAATGACGAAGTCTACGAGATACTCTGCCCGAAGACTGATTACGCCAAGATCGGTTCAGCCCTCCGGCGTTACTGGCCGTTCACGTTGCTTCTACTCACAGCAAACACAGCCGGATTCCTCTGGTGGAATTACCGGATTCAAAGTTATCTCTGGCCCAAGCTTTACACATATGTTTCAGACTAAAAGTTGAATAATATTTTTCTGATTGTGTATTGATATTAACCTATAGAAATAGGTAACCTCATTCTGATAAACTTCTGATACACTCATTCTATCGAGGCATTTTGTTTGGCTCTGCGTACGGGAAACAATGTCGTCTTTCCAGTCAGCCCACATATCATGTACTCAATGTTTTACGTGAGCAATCTATTTGGAGTTTCACCAAAGCTGTCGCTACGTAGCTAGTACATACACGCCTTCCAAAATAGGGGCGACAAAATTAAAAGAAAGCAATCCTGAGCCCTGGAGTCCACCGCAGAAAAAACCTCTGAGCAAGTTCTATCCAGGAGCATACATGGAACCAATAAGCCGTAGTATTATCATCTTCCCTCGGCACGAAGAGACATATAGTAGCAACAGCTACTCTTGTTTCCGCACCCGCATGTGTTCGATTATCCTGAAAGTATCATTCTCGGATATCGATTTATGATCACGGCTCGCAAGCACCCATCAGTGGGGTGAATATTGGCCAGGAAATCAGATTTAGCATGAATTTACCGTTGCGATAGCAACTAATTTCGGATGACGCGACAGACTACTTATGTCTTCTGCAACTGGTTGGCTGGCTCATGACCTACGTATCTTCCACGCACCGTCGGTATCCATACATGATTATAGATAAGCATTCAATATTCACCACAAAAAGCAGTTTTAACACTTGAGTGCATGATTTTGTACACTTACAAAATTGAAACGAACTACATTGCTAACATGCAATGTAGACGCCCAGTCAACCGCCGCCAAGGCCAGCTGGACGAGGATGATCGAGGGAATACAGACTTCTGTATTCCCTTCGAGGATGATACTGGTGCCGAAAAAGTAAACAAGATCAATATTAGTGAAATTGAATGTAGGTTGCTGAGATGAAATTCCGCCTCTACTGCCACCTATGAAGGATGAATGTAATGAAAACTGGCGTTGCACGTCCTGTGTGCCCATCATATGCAAAGGCGGTGAGAGGAACTGTGTGCTTCGGAGCTTTTCGAGTGCTCCTTTTGATGCAGGACCGCGTATGTACAATATGTCTCACGCTGATCTCCGTCTGAATAATACCGTACGCCGTGTACTCCGCTGAAAGCGAGGCAAAGTACAGGCACACACACAGTACATGTCTGTTCGATTGTCGAAGTGGCAATTGGAGTCACTCTCTGGTGTGCGGACGAGTGAGGAAAGGGAGCATAAAAGTTTGGAAAAGTTAAGTTTTAAAAACTTGTGAGAAATGGCGGATAAAGATGACAACTCTGAGAAGACCATTGCGGAGGACTTGGTGGTCACCAAGTATAAGATGGCTGCTGAAATTACGAACAGTAAGACCTTTAATTAGAACATTTTCAAATGTGATTTGGTGTTGGCAATCCTGTGCGGGATTTATTTCATTGTCTGTCCCGAGAGCATATGGAGCTTGTAGGGCAGGCGGGAAAGTTGATCTCTCTAATATCAGTTTGAAAAAACAATAAATGTGTGAGAAACTGAGCCATGTAATGGTTCCACTTTCCATTGCCTTCCCACCTGGTATTAATCACTAATGTTTGAGCTAATACTGATGGAGTTGAATGACTGTGAGTGAGTGGAAGCCCGCAGAATGCTGAGGTGCACGAATGAAGCATGGCATGACTGCCTTGTCAGCTTCGCGCAGTAATGAGACCTCACAGCGGGGCATTTGATGGTACGTGATTGATGGAAAGTATTAGATTCTGTTCATTACATTAATCCTTTCTCGTAGGAACTCTTACTGCCGTGATCGAAAAGTGCGTTCCGGATGCTTCGGTGAGGGAAATATGCGTTGCGGGCGACAAGATGATCGTGGAGGAAACGGGGAAGCAGTTCAAAAAAGAAAAGGACCTTAAGAAAGGTACGACATATGTTTGTGTTGGCCGGGTTTTCAGTAAAGTAACTCATTTGAATGCATTCTGGCTATTTCAGGAATCGCCTTCCCCACGTGCATATCCGTCAACAATTGCATCTGCCACTTTTCTCCCCTCCACTCGGAACCGGACTACGTGCTCAAAGAAGGGGATGTAATTAAAATGTAGGCGTAAAAATGCTGAATTTTTAGTTTGTTGCTGTGATGGCTTAGTATGTGTAAGGCTTTTATTAATGATTTTGACTCCTGTTTAGTGATTTGGGCGCCCACATTGACGGTTTCATTGCTGTTGTCGCGCATACTCTCGTGGTTGGAGCGAAGCCGGGTGAGAAAATCACTGGTCGGAAGGCGGATGTGATCTTAGCAGCTCACTATGCTTCCGAGGCGGCTCTGAGGCTAGTAAAACCTGGAGTAGAGGCAAGTTTGCTTTTCTATTTTCGTTGTACTAAATGCTGTTTAAGGATTTGTCGTTGTTCACGATAATTTTGGATCACCATGTATAACTCTGTCGAATTAAATGTTTGATTTTGTAGTCTGATAAAGTCACTGAAGCCGTTGGTAAAATAGCCGAAAGTTTTAAGTGTAAGCCAATCGAGGGAATGTTGAGCCATCAGCTGCAGCAGAATATTATCGACGGGGATAAAACTATTATTCAAAACCCGAACGAGGCTCAGCGGAAGGAGTACGAAAAGTGCACCTTTGAACTTCATGAAGTCTATGCTGTTGATGTACTTATTTCTACTGGAGAAGGAATAGTGAGTTGAATTAAAGTCTGAGTTACAGTCGTTGCGGGACACGTATTGTGCAACTGTTCATGATTTCAGGGGAAAGAAATGGATACCCGTGTTTCCGTGTACAAACGCACTGATGATCAGTATATGTTGAAACTGAAGGCCTCTCGGGGATTCTTCAGCGAGGTAAAGATTATTGTGTGACCTTCTTTGTGACAACCCTCTCGGTATCTTTCACTTTATTCATGTCGTGCAGGTAACCCAAAAACACGGAATGATGGCTTTCAATCTACGTGACTTCGACGACCAGAAGAAAGCAAGAATGGGCTTAGTAGAGTGTGTTAAATACAAGCTCATCGACCCGTATCAAGTTTTGTACGAAAAGAATGGTGAGTTACGCTTAGCCGTGGTGACAATTTTTTTAATGTTGTTAAAAGGGTTGGTATTCATGCAACCTTGTTTATTTGTAGGCGAAATTGTTGCGCAGTTTAAATTTACCGTTTTGTTAATGCCAACTGGGTCTCACAAAATCACGGGAGTAACGATTGACCCAACACTATACGAATCAGAAAACAAGATTGAAGATGAGGAACTCAAGGTAGAGCAGTTTTTTTAGGAATAATCTTTAAAAATGTGTAAGTTTTCTCGTGGCAGCATAAAGTAACGTTTTCTATGTGTTTAAGAAATTATTGGCCACTCCGGTGAATCCTAGCAAGAAAAAGAAGAAGAAGGCTTCCCCTGGTGACAAGGCGAAAGAAGATGCCAAGCCTGAGACTGCTAATGGTGAAGTCAAGGTCGAGAGTTAACCATCTAATATTATCACGCGGCAGCATCTGAGTAACTCATGGATAAAGGGAGGGACTGACACTGATACGGAAAAACCAGTTCATTTAAGTAGCTTATTTCAGTGATGTAACTGAGAGGAATCCACCAGGTTTTTATACACGTAGATGTTCAATTGAAATCGTGTTTAAAGTCGTGTAGTCAAGCTTTTCACGTTTTTTTGCCTTGGATCAGTTTTTATTTCTGTTCACCGACCGTTATTATTGGAATTAGCTAGTACACGTCCCCCAATTCGGTTTTGATGCCAAGTGGCCTACGACAGTTCTGAAGAGAGAAATAATAATATTGCACTTCCATCTGAACCTTATAATCTCTTTTCCATGTAAATGAAGATGACTGAGGTGTGTGAAAGCATGCAAAATTGGGTGAATTAAATTTTTTGATCTTTTAATATTTGGAAATAATATTGTACGATTAAGAGTGTTATTGCATTATTTCGTCTACACACTCGCTATTCCACCTCACAACAGGTATCCTGTAAGTACCACACTCACGGGGCACAATTAACATACAATACTAGCCATAACATCGAATTCTTTAGATTTAATCTTGGGAACAAAATAATTTAAAGTCGACAATCCGTTGACTAACTTCAACGAACTCGTAAAGCCATTATGACGATGATTCCGAGGGTCGCGAAGCACTGCCATTATCAACATTAGTAGCAAGCTCCTGGATCTTCTCCCATCCACTCACGACAAGATTCTTTAAGATCTCCGGTGAATCCGCAATGAAGCCCACAGTTGCACCCACAGCTTTATTCCACATGGGCTTCACAATACCATCAGGAGTTGAAATTGTGAGGTTATCAAAAGTCAGCCATTCTTGCCGAAACTTAGCCACGGGCTGAAATATATAAATGAAGACTTTAATAACTCCCGGGCGAATCACTACGCATCAACATAATTGACTCTTCCAAAATTCACACATTTTTAATCAAGTGAAAGTTACCTCTGTGACGGAGCTCACGCTCTTTTCAACAGATTCGCTAGCTGACTTAATATAATCAACAAGAGCGGGGGAAGATTCCAAAAAACCGTTGATATCTTTCTTCAATATTTCGTAGTTCTCAATAGTAGTGTCTGAGTCTTTCCAAAGGCCCAGGTCGTAATAGTAATAAGTTATTCCTCCAACAAGACCATATTTTGTGGATACTCTGAAATACAACATAAAAATCTTGTCATATGCAAAGTCATCAACACACTAACAGCTACACACTAATAGAAGAAGCTATATTTACTAAAAGAAATCCGTATTCGTTTCTTCAAAATGTGCATACGTGGGTACCGTGTTTGGAAAGAGAAAATTAGTGATTAGAAATATTTTAATACATGCATTTTGCATAAGGCAAGGTAACACAAGAAGAATCAAATCAAGGTCACATTAGTGTGACGCCCTAATTAACAAATCAATACACTGAAACAAGGCACTCAGTTTCAAGAATTTTACCTTATAAGCCGGCGCAAGGCCATGATCAGCTTCAGGTTATTCGATGGGTCTTATCTGAATCCACCACCTAATGCTATGAGCGCAAAGCTGACCTGCACAATACCTCAAAAAATGACTACAACGTCAGCTGCAATCGCGACGCCTGGAAGATGAATATGTAGGCAAAAGAGGAAGAGATGTAACATAGGGCCTCGGGACTCTCTGGGTTCCGGATAATTCATTTGTAATTCGCGCCTTCCCATCTTCAGATTCAAAGGCCGAATTTCCAAGTCATTGAGTAAATGCCGCAGAACCATTTAAGTCCAGTAAAAAGAATTCGGAACATCGGAACTGAACTTAAAAGGCGGGAGTAAAATGCTTCGTATGCGTTTTCGGATGTTACATATTGGTATATACATTAATTTTGTTCGGAGTTCTCCGTAGTTTTATTCCAAATCCATTGAAACCTTCTGTCCAGTCAGGACGAATGTTACTTCCACATTTGTGTGATGGTATTTGAGGTGGTTTTGGTTTAGCATGTATCAGCTCAGATTGCTTAATGATTGATAGAGAATTTGTGGAATACGTTCGCCTCCAAACGCAAGGAAGGCATCTCGTCTAGTGCACACAAATTATATTTATTTACTTTTTCGGCTTCCGGCTTGATCGTCTAACGTATTCACATTTTATTAATTTCTGCAGGTTCTAATTTCGAGAACGGAATATCTGAAATCGTGTAGCGGCTGAAAAACTATTGTTCTCAATGGAGAGGTTGGAGTCGATTCGTCGTCTCTCTGAAGAATGTCTTCGTCACAAACTCAGTAACGTGGCAGAGGAAGTACCTGATTTAGGACTGACTATGGCTCCAAGCCGAGATGAAATACATGCTAACCTCTTGGAAATTCAAAGGAATCTGTCAACTACGGAAATGCTTTGGCCAGAATCAGAATCGATGCCCTACAAAGCGAAGCAACTTCTTGCACCATTCGTTGCTTTGGTTGGAGAGTTACACGATGAGACGAAACCTTGGTCGTCGCAAGATCTGTCTCGCACGGTCCGCAGCATAGCTGTGAACTTGGAGTTAATGGTAACTGGGAAGCGGCAAGTTTTCACGGAGGATGTCAATATCGGAGAAATGCTCTTAGCAGATGTGAAAACTGGTGTGAATCCGAGAAAGTCACTATATTTCATCTGTCTGCAATACCTGCGTCAAAAACTGAAACCTGATTTATGGAAGTATTACCCCGCAGCTGTTTCAGCATTCCGTTGGTTGGTTTTTCAATTAAAGGTACACACTCAATTGCATTATACGGTGGCGTCGTCAAAGTTGTTCATTCATGCGATTTCTAATGTGTAGTATCCGTATCTGTCGGACTATGTGGGGAGTGTAGTTGCTCCGTGTTTACTGTTTGTCGACGACTACAACGTGGAAAACAAACTCCTAGGTCTTGAAATGCTGGAATACATCCTGTGCAACGTCGTAAGTTTTTCTTGGTGCTCTCTGTAGTTTTTAGAGGTAACTCCATTTCGTGGTGATATTTAGAATCGAACTAAAGTTTAACAGAAGTTACAAATGGAGTCTCCATGACTCCATCTGCATTGGCAATACGTTACAATGCAATTTTATCGTGATATTTATTGTCATTTTTCCAGGATATGCTCAATAATCTTGAACTTGTGGGATCGTCTCTAAAACTCTAGCGAAATGAAGTTTTCGCTGTCTGTTAATGATTTCATTGTTTTAAATCATTTCATATAATGAAAAAGTGTTGTTTCTGCTGTGTAGAATAGGGCTGACCTACTCCAGGAGAACTGGGGTCTCGTAATCTACAATGCCCTTCTCGGAAGCATCTACGACTCCAATGCCCAAGTCATTCGTTCCGTTGTGTCTTTGTTGGGATCAGTTCTATGTATTATTGAAGTCAATCCGAATGAAAATTGTCACAAGGTACTTACTCTTATAACGATCTTAAACTTAACTAATCTTAATCTTAACGACTCTTACTCTTTGTCGTTACCAAGCCCAACAAATAATGCTTTGATCTCCGTAGTTCACAAAATACGATGAGGCTATGAAGAAGTTCTTGTTTGCTATGGAAGCGTGTTCTGTGAATTCTGGAAAACTTGCATGGGTTTATGGATTGACGCATATTTTGCAAATTATGGGTCACGCAACGCTGCACTGGTGTCATAAAATCTACGATGCCCTTCTATCGCTAACTACAACTAATGATAAAGACTTATGGATGGCAGTACTTGAGGTAAAGTCGTCATTGGACAATCTAATTCGCGCTAATTAAGCACATAGTTTATGGTATCCTAATACTGTTCACATTTTGTTTAAATCCAGTGCCTCCGTGTCTCCGTGAAAAATACTTGGGTGAAACCGGACTCGACGAAGGTAGCCGAAATAATTTTGCGTATTGTCTTCAACTGTTCCGTGTTGGATATTCCTGGCACAAACAAGACTGACAGAGATCATATTATTAAAGTTGCGCACGAAATTATGAAACTTATGCGCCAAGTCTGCTCCGATTTCGAAAAAGTAGAAAGTCAAATAGCTCAAATGAAGGAATGTCGGCAATTCCATCCTGATTTTTTAAGCGCCCTAGAAAACTTCAATGATTAAGATAGAATTTGTAAATTATTTTGAAGAAATAATTAATATTTTTATTACCACAAAGATGAAAAATAAAAACGATTAATCAGTATAAATAAAAGATATTTTCCTATTGTGTAATCAATGCTTGTCCATTATTTAACGAGACAGGAGAACGTATAAGAACCCATACAAACACTCCCGTGAGTAATCCTCTCTATACGTCAGCCACTATTCTTTTCTGTCTTCATTCAAGTTCACCCAAATAAATAAGTTTATCAACACCGGCTGAAAGCACTGAAATTCAAAGAGATCAACGATTAAAATTCCTTCTTTTTCAACTGAGAATTGCACACGTGATCACTGACACATCAAACCTTCGCGAAAACTTTCACTCAGTAATTTTGTACGCCTACTAATTTTTTTTGTGAATCTTACAAATCGGTTCGTCTGGATGCATGTCAGCTGCAGTAACGGTTCCTTCGTGACCTGGCAACTTGTACTGAATCTGTCGGGTATTCGAGTCCCAAACGTATACGCAGCGATCTGATGATCCCGAGCATACTCGCTGACCATCTTTAGACCATGAACACTTGATTAGGTATTTTTCGAATCCATGAGAGTGTCCAGTGAAAATCTTCATACACCTATTCGCCGGCGCGAAAGGGCGCACGTCCCAAATGCGCAGAGTAGAATCCATGGCATTACTAAGAACGTAACTGCAAGTAAAAATTAGCAAGTTTTAATCAACTTTCATCCATTTTTTCTGCATATTTTCAGAATCTTACGAGCCGTCCGGTGATAAATCCAAACATGTGATAGTATCTGTGTGCCCCATCATGGTAACGGCAACATCTGCTTTCCTCAAGTCCCATATTTTGATATCATTATCTATTCCACCCGAAATAACTTGTTCTTGCTGCTCCCCAAAAGTGACAGCCGTCACCTGATACGTCGAATTCAGACTAACAGCCGAACCTCTTCGTCTAACGTCCCACACTCGAATTTGGCAATCATCACTACCACTAACAACCAAAGGTGGCCCTTTCTTCGTCTCCCCGACACAGTTAACAAAATTTGTATGACCCTTCAGTCTTTTTATTCTGGACCCTGTGGCGACGTCCCAAACTCCGACCGTTTTGTCAATCGAAGCTGTGTACAGCATAGAACCGTCATAGTTGAAGCGAAGGTCACAAATGGTTCCGCCGTGATTTGGTTGCATAATGGCATTTTCGCATTCTCCGTACGTTTTCCATAGAACTGCAATATCATCAAAATCGTCAACGAAAGGCATCATAAATCTTATAATAGATACACTTAGTAGGTTGTACATTCGCAACTTACAAACTGATCTTTCCGCTCCCGCTGATGCCAGGACGTCTCCTTTAGGACTAAATCGAGCGCACAAAATTTCACCCTGATGACCTTCCAGTAGCATTATTGGAGATAGGAGTGATGAGGTCCTTTTTCCTGGCTGCGTCCACAAATTAGTGCAGTCAAGTTATAGTTGAAGCATTTATAATATCAATCATGCTGAAAATAGTTCTCGTAGTCACCAAAGTACAAATAAAAATATTCACCTCCGAATTATAAGCGATCAAGTCACTCCGATATTTTTTTGCTGGTACCAGCTCCATTTCTGCTGGACGTTTCTCTCCAACAGCGGCCATTATTGATCCAGAAAATGTTCAACTCAAAGTAGTCGCAATTTCAATTATCAAACGCCAAGCTTCACCTATACTGTAAAAAGATTAAGCATCAAAATTCAAATCCATACAATTCCCGATCTTCAACTTTACGCGTAGCTACCTTTAGTGCTTTGAACTTACCGGTTAGTCAGCAGAGATCGCAGAGATAAATACCTAATGGCTTCTTTAGATTTATTTCCAGGCAATCTTAACTTAAGAAACTTACTGTCTCACGTAATTTCAATTGTGAGATTTTACCCACGTTACACTTAAAAACACAGCTAAATGAGACAAATCTGAAACAGCGGCTTGCCTCACAACTTCAAATTTGCTTGCGGCAAGCTTAAATTTCCCGCTTGGATGTGAGTATTTTATGTCGCAGGGAATAGGTACGTATATATCTGAACTGGACCACGACGCGTCCGTGGCAGTCATCGATCAGTTCAAATTATATCATGTCCGCAACAGCAAAGGCCTAATTCCTAGCCTCTGTAAGTAGCATTTTAAATGAAGGTAATATTCACGATGGCAACAAGTTAGAATAGCGCGACTCGATTCTTGGAATCGGCTATAAGAGCCTGATAACACGATTTCTACCAATAATTACATGGAATCTTCAGTTAGGGTCAAGTTGACGCAAGCATCAGTATACAGTCTGCATGTCATGTTAGCCGTGAGAAACATTCAATAACCGTAAAGAATATTTCATAATTCCTACAACATGTTTCCAATTATAGGGCTAAAACACACACTTTTTTTAGACCATATTACTTCCCTCACAATACAAAGAATGAAACGAGGGTAAACCACAGTATATTTAATTCATGGCCGTTCAGTCAGATCTAATACTGTCAGCATAAAAATGATATTGTACTCATTCATATTGATTTCCTACTTATAAGCTTACTTCAGAAGAACGAATGAACTGAATAACCCCTAAAGAACTGGAAATCTCCGTAGACGTTACTTTTCTACGAACCAAAAGCTCACAAAACGCAGGTGCACTTTGGCAACCACATGAAATCGAGCTGGTTCTAGGAAGTTCACGTCGCTCCTCATTAGATGGTATTCTTGTGACCGGAAGTGATTCCAGGTAGCACTTTTTTCAGACATCTCCAACTAAAGTCTTCCTTCCACTCAATATTGTGCATGCTGATATCATCTCCAATGCCGAACATTCCCTTCGTCCCCCTTCCAAGAAGCAAAGTCATTACGGCTGAAATTCGCCACAAATCACTTCCTCCTCCAAATATAATGCAACCATCGTTCCCCCGTTACCGACTCTTCAAACCGACGACCCAATTCAGTTAGTCTCAATCCCTGAATAATATAATGCTAAAAATGGGCATGGAGGTGGAAGATAATTTGACCCCGCGACTCTCGAAAGCGTGAGAGCTGGGAAGAAAATCATCTCTTCCAGGATCTTATCCTCAAACAACATCTTCCCCATCCCAAGTAAACATATAACTTCATTGAAGCAGGAGTCTTATTCGTTTTCCCGCACAAAACCCACATTAAATCACACTGTTGACTCTCCCGGTCGAGAGCTTCCTGGAAGACTCCGATCTTATGCATACCACCCCTGCCCCTGCCTCCCTATCCCGATTTTCCACTCAACCCCGATAACCACATTCTCCCCATCATATTGAGTAACCGTCATGATGGAAAAGTCAGCTCTCTCTCGCAATGTTTACTTCGCCTACTTAATCAAATTCTGTACCATGTATGCCTTCTACATATTTTCATATAAAACTGGTGGGAGGCTTTCAACTCTTACCACGGCCCCACACGCTTGGTTGCTGTAATCTGGGAAATTGTGTGCGAATAAGCCACCTTTTAATCCCCTTTAAGCACGTGTATATTTGCGGGGAAGCGTCCCATTAATTTCGGGATGAATGTCAGTAATAATTACGTCTCCAATTGATCATTCCGGAAAATGTCAGCCCCCCCATCTCCCTCATATACCATTTCCCAGCACATTTCTCATCCCTCCTCCTCCTTTTACCCAATAACAATACAGCTCCTGCCTCCACCATGTCGACTTTTCCTACACGCTGACTCGTCTGCCCGCGTCTGCAGTGTAGCACGGAGGAACTGCACTGCTGCTGCTGCTGCTGCTGCTGCTGTTACTATCACTCTGATTTCCAATTTCCTACACGATATGGAGTCAGAGACAAGGCGGGGAAGAAAGGAGAGACTTTGGCAGGTTTGCATAATGTTTTTCCATGATTAAATTGAAGATGCTTTTGTACGCCCGTCGTCGCTCCCCTTCATATGCATACATGTATGCACACACATTCAAGCTCCATCCATTTCCTTGTTACTTCAATAATAATTTTATTACTGATCCCTCGTCCCAGATAAACCCCTCGTTTTACGCTCACACACGCCAAACCATGGCTCGCTGCTGGAAGGAACACACTACGGGTAAAAGAAAGTACACCGAGCCATATCAAGGGGAATGGAGTCATTCCGCCGGCCCGCGAAGAATTTCCCCGCATTTAATAATACACTTTCCTTAAAGTTGGTCATAACAACCCTGAGTTTGTACTACTTGTGTGCGTGGATTTGTGTGAGCCTTGCTGGTGTGGCTCAACGTGTGCGTGTGCATGTCCAGTACTGTATATGTCATACCTACGTGAATGTATAGTCAAATAGTATGCGGCTCAGACTCATAAATTTCAATGCCAAATCCTCAGACGTCACACAAATTTACTTGTGAAAAATGAACAAAGTTATGATTATTATATATGAAAATAAGTCGGTCTAAAAAGTACCTATTCCCTCCTTCGCTCTATGACCTATAATACAGGACTCCTCCATTGCCGGCCTGTGCTCACCATCTCCAAATGCAGATACACACACACACATGTGCACACACACACACACATATGCACACACACATGCATACATACATATGTAAACCGGGGAACAGTGCAGTTTTTGGGGTAGGATAAGATGGAAGTTGATATTTGCTCCACACCACATGCGCCCTACTGTCCGCTCTCTCCATCCACGTTGATATATATACACTACACACCAGCTCTCATACACTTATGTACCCCCCATGCACCACGCGGGCGGCCGTGGAGAGTATGCGACGAGGAGAAGAAGTCGCCCCGACGGCTCATGTCAGTCGAACTCGAGCCGTTCAGGAGAAACAAGCAACCCGAAGCAAAGCACATGCTTTCCCCCCAACTTCCAGTCCCATTTCGTCGCAGAAGAACCAGAGGGAAATCCAGGGAAATTGAAAACGTTCCAAGTTTTTCCAAGTGTACTAGCCACCACCACCACCATCATCATCATCATCGTCGTCGTCGTCATCGTCAACAACAACACCTTACCCCCTCACACCCAATCATACACAAACACACACCACACACACACACACACATACATAGCCCATCATCATCCCCACCTATAAATCACTTACACACAGCAGCAGCTGGCTAAAACCCGCATATAAATAAAAACTCTTTAAAAACTATTATCAAAATATTATCCTAATAGTTAGTTGTTACTTACTGTTATTATAATAATAAGACTTTAAAAACCTATTGTGATTTAACTCTACTACAATATCTATCTACATCAAGGAATATTATTATGGAGGGGGAGGAACTCCGTGGTGGGGATGTGATAGGCGACGGGGATGGAAGTGGTGAGGTGATGGAGAAGGGGACTCTGTCCCCGCTGACAGGCTCCTACTTACTCATCGTCCTGGCTGAGCCCCATTCGGAGGAGGATCGGGAGATCATCTTACAGAGACTGAACAAAGGTAAGCATTGGTCATTTATGTGTCAAAATAAAAATATTCCATGCATATATATATATATATATATATATATGTACACACATGTCTATCTGTCCCCATTTCCGCTATTCTGACTTTCCCTCATCATTTCCGCCATGACTGCTCACTCTCCCGTCTCATCATCGGATGGCAGTAGCAGTGGGAGCGGAGGACTTCTGTGGCGTGGCAAAACTCTCTCGTTCCCTCTTATCATTATGCTTTCACCGCACGCCAGAGCCTCCGTAAAGGTTCCCTGTATGGTAGCCCTGGGAAAAAATGATTGGGAAGAGTCTGCTTTCTCATCTTAGAATGGCCCACTGGTCGTCATTCTTGAATGTATGGGCATATGTATGTGGGATTGTGTGTTTTTGTGTGTGGGTGTGTGTCTATGTGTGTGTGTGTTTGTGTGTCTATGTTTTGTTCTGTATGCTCTTCAAGTATTTTCTCCATTATATGATGCTGATAAGGATGGGAAAAAGGGCGATGACGACGACGACGTCGAAGGATGACTGGTAGAGGGAATAAGTAGTAGTAATAGTAGTAGTAGTAGTTTTTGTAATAGTACTAGTAGAAAGGTCCAAGGTTCCTCCGTTCAAACGGTACCAGGGATGGCCAGTAACGGAGCACGGAGAGTCATGGGAGAGACAGAGCGCATTCTACTACAACTACTAATACTACTACTACTACTACTACTACGACTACTACAACTCCGGCTACAACCACTTCTACAGCTATGGCCACTACCATGTTTCCTGCCCCTGCTGCTGCTACTACCGCTGCTACGAACCTCGCCTGCATAACAGGAGAGAAATCTGTTTGATGGAAAGAGGGAGCCGGCTATTCAGTTATGCACCACAGTATGAAGGAACTGGTCGTGAAGGAGCCGGAGAGAGCGGATGGAGTTGTAGGAGTACAAATTCTACGAAGGGAGTGGGCCATATAGCATACATATCATGGCATACATATACAAACATGCACGGCGGAGCTCCTCTTGGAAAGACTAGGTTATCGATCCATCCTTCTCCGGCTTTTGCTCACCCGGCAACCCGGTTTCTCTGCAAATACGGTATTTCAACCCTCTCTCCAGTGAGCTTGCTAGCTAGCTACTCTCTCGCTCTAGCTAGCTAGCTAGCTAGCGAGCTGCTAGCGAGCTAGATCCTCTTGCCATGAAATGGCGTACACGGAAAACAATCCAACGGGAATACTTGTATACGCGACAACAACGACGACGACGATGACGACGACGACGACGACTGCGACTCACAACTACTATCATGACAAGGACTATTGCCATAGCTCCCTCGCACAACTGGAATCATTATTATCACTATTATTACCTGAGGGTAATGGGGGAGGGATAGGAAAAGGGACAGAGGGGTTGAGTCGTGGGAGAATGATGTAACCGGCTGGGTCGAACCAGAGTCATTTCCAAAAGAGATACTTTTGCCATCCCCGGCATGGTGGGTTAAGCATTGGCTCGTCGTCGTCGTCGTCAGTCAGTCAATGTGGAGCAAATGGGCTGTGAGTGGAACGGGACTGGGTCCCGCATCCATGTTTACATGTACTTATACTTTGTGCCCTAATTCAATTTCCGAACTTGATAGGTTTGCCATTAAAATCTCCATTTGGAATTTATCAATGTGTGTATGTGTGTGTGGGTCTGTGTGTCGGCGTGTGTGCACATGGGGAGTGCTGGAGGCGAGGAGGATGAGAGATTATGCGAAACATCTGTTAAGCCCTTTCCCCGTAGTAGAAAGCATTCCCGAGTTTGTATGGCATACACACATTTATCCATCTGGCCCCGCCGCCATCCAGACTTTCTATTTCACTTTTCCGTCTTCCCTACTATATATATGTGTATAGGGAATGATATGGGGGCGGTGTATTAATACGATGTGGTGGTATGCGGCTGACTCTCGACGGGATGGAAAAAGGAGCGACGATGGTGGAGGTGGACTCACAGAGCAGTGAAATTATCCAAAAGGGCGAGCCATGGAAATTCTGTGTGGGGCATACAGTGGCGGCGGCACACGTGCCGCTCCCAATAAATTTCCAACATTTGCACACACACACACACACACACATGCACACATACAAGTACTCATGCGGGTTATATGTGTGCCGTAAAAATCCAGGGACGGAGATAAATACCCGTTTTGCATGTTCCCAACCCGATAAACTTTCCACACTTGGGTAAAGCCTACTTTATCGGGTGTGTGTGTGTCTCTCTGTTTTTGTTGTATGTGTGCGTATGGCATTACAGCAGCATGGCAAATATTACACAGTGAAATTCTTCTGCCGTGATTCCATATGTGTATTTAGAGGTGTGTGTGTGTATATATATTTGTGTGTGCCTCCTGGTACGTGTGATGCTGGAGCGACCCTGCAAGTCCCTTCAGTGCTTGCACAAAAGAGTATATAATCTTTTAAAGAAAACATTGAGGCAATTTCACCTACTGATTGCCTTATCGTCTACATTGCCCCTAGCCAATGGGATCATGAATAGAAACGACAGTTTTTCTCCATTTCTTCGTCTAAGTGTGTGTGTGTGTGTGTGTGTACCTTGAATTGTGCATACTACAGTCGACCCTGGCGTCTCACTTCGTTGCATACTGTAATGTCCGGAGAGTACGAACACACACATACACACAGTTACATATACTATTCTCAACTGCAGTCTGGCAAATGGGGCTTGTTTACAGTATCCGTCGTAATGCGGGAGTCTTCAAGGCTAAACTCTGGATTTTTTGGTAGAACTCTTTTAATTTCTTCGATGATGGCGGTGACGATGAGGACGACGACGACGACGGTGGTGGTGGTGGTAGGAGTGGGAACCATTGCTGGAATTCGTGTTGGGATCCCAATGTGTGTAACATTGAAGGAATTGTACCATGGAGTGAAGAGATGAGGGTTTTGCTCTAATTTTTCGGATCAATAATCCCCTCATTTAGCTCGCTCTCTCACGCTCACCACCCTTCACAAACTCCACTCCACGGAGAAGAAAATGGAGAGGAAGAGAGAGAGAGAGAGATGGAGAATCTGAAGTAAAGGGAAAGAGTGTGGTTAATGAAGTTATTTATTGTACTCCATGTGGAACATAGCAATGGTGGTGATCGTAGTAGAAGTAGTAGTAAGAGACCCACGGTAGTGATAAATCGGAATTCTACAAATTACCAAGTCCAAGTAATTAGCTTCTCTTGATTTCTGTGTGTGCCAGAGAGAGAGTGAGAGAGAGAGCATCGGGGCCGAGGTTAATTCTGGTTCGATTCACTCTATACCTTGTCTTGTCTCACCACCACGTTCATCTCGAAATGTCAGAGTGTCTTGGAGGAGGATGAGATAGGATGTAGATACATGGACGACCCTGCGTTACTCTCACTCTCGGTGTGTGTAGTCATCCTTATGAGTATTGACATTTGGAAGGGGTAATTAAGGAATTTTGTCATAACAAGCTCATTAATGACAACTTTTGTCCTCCGGTCAAACCATCACGGAATTTCCCGTACATTTCCCTTATGAGGGAGCAAAGGAGGGATAGAGAGCGTAGCGAAAATGGTGGCACACAAAGACACACACACACACACACACACACACACACACACACACACACACACACACA
>WJFA01001456.1:0-21300 GCA_009870155.1 Pseudobourletiella spinata | reverse complement strand
TCACATACCCCGCCGACAAACACATAAACACAAGGATATCTCAATTAATGCAGGTTTCTTTATATCCTGTTGTCAGGTTTATTTTGTATGACTGAGACGAGGAAAGTCGAGCGGAAAGGAGCAGATCAGAGAAAGTCATTCTTCCTCGTTGTAAGATTGGAGGGGCTAGAAGTAAGAGGTTCGAAGGTAAGGGCGTCATGACTTAATTGTATTTTCCCTCCCTGTCTCTGTTATTCATTGTCTGTTTTAGCCTCACGAGTCTCCATACATAGGAGGGTCATTGGAAAAAAATCCGCCAGCCTCCTCCTTCCCACCTTTAACATGCTGGAGAGGCTCATTCCCACATACGGGGGTCCGCGGCTCCAGGGATTCTATTGTCTGCCCCTTCATGCATGCCAGGATTAATTGAGCTCCGGTTCACTGCCGCACAACTTCGAGAAATGAATCCGGAACGGCCCGGATTTCCCATCCTAATGGGGCATCATATCATCATTATACATGATTCAAATGATATGGCGCAATAATTAGTGGCTCTGAAGTCTCGATATTCGGAGCGGAAACATTAGTTCGGCGGAGCCGTTTCCCTCAAGTGATGTAGAAAACTTTGGCAATTTTTACAGGGGTATCAACCAGTCATTTTGTATCCCTCCCCCTGTCTGCCATCCCTAACAGTTTTCTCCATCTACTTACAGCACCCCATGCAAATGACCCAACTCCTCAAAGTTTCGCTCACACTCCTTTGGTTGGGAAGTTAAAGAAAACGGCCGCTCCAAAGTATTGACGCAAACACGCTGCCGCTATACGGGTTGCTGGGGACGGAAACGGTGATTAGTCTTATTGAGTAGTAAAACACCGTAATGGGTTCGTGAGTAGTTCTTCAGTACAAGACGCAGTCACGCATACGTGCGGAAACAGTTTGCACTATTGTACAGTAGAAGTCCCCAAATCATGGGTCAGACTGTTTGCGCAGTCCCGAGTCTGGCAAAGTTGCAAATATCGGCAATCCTTGAAGAAGTGAAGGGCGGCAGGACTGCCTCAATGCGTTTGCGCCATCCCTGTTCATTGCAAGCACATGGTTAATTTTGCAGTAGAATACCTAATTTTGTGTGCTTCTGGCCCATGATCTCTCTAAAAACATTTTCACCTATTAAAAACGTTTCGAATAACAGCGCGTGCCTTTGGTATACAAAATAACAGCAGGTGGGCCACCCGCCAGGATGGCCCAAAGCCAAGTCGTGCTGCGTTGACTAAAAATAATATCACCATGAGATTTCGGCTGAATTCTGTCTCGAAATTTCAATTTTGGTGATTCTTTCTTTGACCTTGGGTCATACATTTAACCCTTATTACAGTAACGACGTCACTGGAGAGTCCGTCTTCAGGGGTAAATTCTGGAACCGCTCAGCCGACCAGTATGTGCCGTAATCTATTCGAAAGCCAGAAAGCTGAAGTTTTTGACAGACGCATTTTGTTTCCAATTAAACTTTTACGTTGGTTTACAAACAGAGGTCAAAGGTGAAATTATGTGCATTCACCAACTCTGCATTACATGCAAAAAAAATGTCACCCTATGATGTCTGTCAGGTTAGTTTTCCAAACCGCTCATTGCTCTTCGATTAGCTCGCGGTCCATTGAGCATAAATCAATTTTTAGACTATCGTGGAATTTGCATTAGTAGCGTGACGCTATGTAAAGGAAGTATTTTCTAAAAAAATAATTTAGCTGTTGTTTAATAAATGAATTCAAAGCTGATTAAAATACGTTTGAATTGATTTAGTTTAAATGATGCCGTGTAAACCAGATTATAAACATTTTGTAGCCAGTGTCGAGGTGGAGACTAGTAGGTCGTCGTTCGAATGACGGCTACTTGTATAACATATATCATTCGAAACCCACATAAACGGAGCAATATACATGTCTAACTTAGTAAGAATCAAACTTTGATCTCTGGTCAAAACGAGAGGTCAAAGTTTAAAGTTGATTCATTAGCAGTGTATCTCACGCAAAAAACTCTTGCAATCAGTGTGCAATTTTTCACGACTGAGACTTGATCCACCGTCATTTTCCGAGTTTAAAAATCACACTACCGGTGCATTTTTTATTTTTGCATTCGTGCAGGTCAAAGTTTCTATTAATGAACCGGTCCTCGGTAAAATGAAGGGCCGTTCGCAGGATAGCACCCGATTTCTTTGCATCAAAAACTTATTATTTCTAACGTATGGTTAATTTGACATTGGATTACCAAATTTTATGCCTGACCTGTGGTTGTTGTAGTAACATTGCTTATTAAAAAAGGTTTTCAGAAGGGTAAGAACCGGATACAGAATAACACCAAAGGCAGTCCGCAAGGACGGTCCCCGTAATTTGTGCCATGTTAGCTATATAAGTAGGACCAAATGCAAAATGTTCACATTTTCTATAAAATCGATTTCCATTAAGCATAAATTGAATTTTAGTGTTACTATTAATTTGTATAAATTAATAATTTCATTTAAGTATTTTCAAAATACCGATTTAGATGCTTTCTGATGGGTGAAGTCCCATCCAAAAAATACTATTTCCTTTTGAATCCATGCAGTTCCAATGTTGCAGCTAAAACCAGAGTGCAAGCTTTGAAGCTATTCCACGGCTGCTGAGGGGAAAAAGTGCATGAGGGGGAACAAGTCAACGGCCGTCCGTATGACGGCTCCCAGACTTTTTTGTTCATATACGCATTTGTACATATGCATTTGCATTATGCATACACACGCAAATATACAGACGATCGCTGTCTCATTCATATACACATTCAGTCACACAAACACCCTCAACCTCGGCCGTTATTGGGATGTGTGTTGGAATGCTTCTGGTGACATAAGCACAGCTTCCTAGCAAATAAAAGCGGTAGTGCATAAATATATGGAGGGGCCCTTATGAACAGAGGAGATGCCTGCAAGGGTCATCTTGGCAGAGAATAGCTTTTCCAGCCCCCCCCTTCACCTCTTCCAAATTGCTCCCCTCTCGCTTTCACCTTTACACAACGGGCCATAGACCCTCTCAAATAACATGAGCGGATTTTCTGTGAAACAGATACTTGCCATTTCTCTTTCCTCAATCAGAACTGATTGCGGAGCTGGTTCTCGGCAGCGGAAAGAAGCAGCTGGGTTCATAAATGGAAAATAAACTTTTCAGTAACTGTTGATGGTAGTAGCTTCGGCAGCGGAACACCTCCTCCGAGTAGCTTGCGAGTGCAGTGGAGCATTTACACTTTACCAGAACCATTTCTCCTTTCATAACCTTATGATTACCACACCGTAATGTTGATTAATTTAAGCGACACTCACCTATGCAAATGAGAGAGACGGTAGTGAGGGTGTCGTCGTCCTGAACTTCGAACTCTCCATCCATCTCTGTGACTGACTCCGTTGAACTCCCTCCCGGATCCATTTCCTCCCCAGAACTTGTCCAGTTCCCACCGGCATACACGTCTGAAGAGCCCATCTGTGAAACACAGTAAAGATCACAGATGTCAACCTTCGTGTCATATCCACCACGCCGCGGCCAGGGATACTTCCACCGGCTGACACACAATAAGCTCACTAAGCCTACTCCGCAATCCACAACTTTTCAAATCAGAGGGCCCATGTGTTCGGTAGAGGTTTGGAAGCGATCGTCCAGATCTCTCATCTCATTGCTGGACAATCCGAAACACTTTGGCCTCCGCCACTATGGTTCTCCTTCACTTGTGGTTTCAGGAAAAGTTTTGAGACCTATGTTTTCCCTCTTCGCACAGCAAATCGGATGTAAAAAGACTGACGGGCTGCTGAGGCTTCTGTGGATGATGCAAAGAAGCCTATTTGAAAAATGGCTCTGTAATGGACCGATTTATTTTACTTATGCCACGACCCAAGCGAGGGACGTGGGAGAGAAAACCAGAGCGCTTACACATGTACTTCGCCCACTGGCACATATCAACTCTTACAGCCCTTAATTTGTTTCCTCTCCAGCCAGCCCACGCTTCCCCCTTCACATATCAGTGGGACAGCGGATAATTTTTCATTAGCAGCGGTGGTCAGAATTTGTCCAGTGGGACAAGGTGAGAAGAACCGATCGCTCATGCCCTCCATTCAACATGATCGGTAGCTAACCAGCCGTAAACCAGTTCAAATACCCAGCCATAGGGTAGACCCTTCCGCATTTGCTGCTCTCACCACTCATCTTTATATTAAATCCTACCACTATCCGCTTTCCCGCTCATCCAGGACTACCAGCGGTACGGTAAGCGGGTCGGAGGAAGCCCTTGTCAGACTGGACATCCGTGGGTTTTACAGGAGTTTTATCAGAGAAGCCCATCGGTTCGGTGCGTGTAATCATGGAACCAGCCAGCACTTATAGAGCTCTGAGGGCTGGATGAGTGATGACGCACGCGAATATTTCACCCACTTGTCTTCCTATGACACACTCAGCCGTGTTCACGTAATGATTTACCTACGCAGACCAACAAACTTTAACATATAGATACACTTAACCGCACCCATGCATTCGCAGCGCAAGTACCGTCAGAATGAGTACAAATGTGAGCCTGCTCGAATGATATAGAAAAACACTTGAATTGTGGACTATTCGCAGGCATAGCTCCACCCTGTTTGCACTGGGGAAACGGAAAACTTCTCCATTTCAGTTGTGTGGATGAATAGGTCGTGTGCGTATCGTTACTTTGCAGAGACTTTTATTGGAATGCAGCCGCCATTCAAGCAACTGGTTAGTTACTCCTTACACACGCAATCCTCTCATGTATGACATACAGACTGGCATACTACCATCTCCCACATTTGATACAGTCAAAGACGTTCGTTTCCATAAAAACTTCATGAAATTCTGATCCTGGCCAAGCAGATAATGGAAGTCTGTGTTGAGACCTCTTGCAATCGGAAGTACCATTCATGGAATACGAAATAGTAGAGGCGGTGGTGGAGAGTTGAGTGTAGCAGCTGTAGAGTCCCCGATAAAATCTCATGTAAGCTGAGGATAGTACATGTGTGTATGTGTAGAATAGATTCCATGGGACACTTCTCATTTCGTTTACCAAGCACGACTTGAGGGTCACGATGACACCCGGAATGGAGCTAGTAACTTCAAACAGTCAGTTTTCCGAAATAGCATTGTGCAATGCGGTTGGTGGACACGGAAAGGGCGCATGAGCTTCCCCTCTCCCCACTTGCGCTGCTGGGAAGGGAAAAACAAATTTACGTGCAGAATTTTTGTAATTTCTCAACGGAGCTAACCCCCTTTATTTCCGTTATGGGTTCATGCTCTCTTGGAAGACAGAGGAGTACTTGAAATTGCTTTGCATGCAGAAGGGAAGAAAGTTTATGGATGAAGTTGGCCGGTTAGATTTTCAATTCTGGGAACAAAGAAGTCTTGAGTGACTGGAAGATTTGGATGGAACTCACTTTCTCCCTTTCTCTTCCACAATCACGGCGACCACCAACATGCCATCTCCCTCTGGATCTGCCTGTCAGAGGAACATACTAGCTTTGATTGAATAACGAATGAGTGTAATTAAATAAAAAGTTAAGCATCCTCCATGTAGTCGGAGCAAAGTTTTCTAGAACTTTGACCCCGGGCCCTTCGCTCATCGCCAACCTCCAACAATGTTGTGGAGGAACCCCAATTGTTCTCACGTGCCATGACTTAGTCATACAACGTCACCTCTTCCTCTCTTATCTTAATTGCCCCTGTCTGTAAACATTTTCCCAACCGAGATGATGTGTGCTCCGAACAAACCATTCGAGTTGGACAGGTACAGTGTGTGCAAGGACGAGTTTTGAGGAGCACTTGTTGTACAACCAAATTATTTCCCACTGCTCGCGTCCCCAACGCCCAACTCTGGCCTCCTCCATAGACTTTTGTCAGTTTAGTAACTTTTTATTTCACCCGGGAAATCCTTGGAGCTCGGGATATCCTACTGCCTTCCCCATCTCGGCTTGAGTAAATACCCACTTTGGAAAGGATGTATTATTTTGGTGTGAGGGTAACTGGTCCATTGTACCGTTGAATAACTCCACGTAGTAAGTATTTGACTACGGTTTGAAACCCTTTGGGACGTCTCGTCTGGATTTTCTCCTCTGCTTCTCCCCTGAAACCTTCGTTCCTGTTGGACCACATAATTGTGGTACATGTATCTACACTACTGAAAAGTTTGACCTACGAAGGTCACCTCCAACAAAGTGAGGAAACCACAACGACAAAGCACTTACTCGTGGCATGTATGGCCCATACAACGTCATGCACTGCAGTGAGGCTGGTTATAAGAGTTGACGGGGCGGATAAGACAGCAGGCCCTCGTGCCCCACTAATCCACCAGTAGTAAAAAAGGAAGGCTGGGAAATGAGGAATAGGAAATGACTTTGGCCACAAAGGTCAACCCATCGAGGGGGCTTTCGAATGCCAGAATCCAACAAATCCTGCGTTAGATAGATATCCTATATATTTTCATTTCAAGCTCTTTTGATCAACCCTGCTTCGCGAAAATATGAGCAGGCAGTAGCGGGTTGCACACAAATTCTAGGAGAAACATTTAAACTTCAACGAGCATCTATGCTCCCGTCTTCCCACAACTGTCCTACTCATGTATAGGTCTCCTCTTTAACTCATTTCGATTTTCTCGGCAGAGACGTTCCTCGTCCTTACGCCTCCGCAGCGGCTGCGTAACGAAACAGCCCATAGTTTAGGAAACTCACATCGCTCATCCATGCATCCTTGTCAACGACTATCCTCTCTGGAAATGGGCTCAGCGTCAGCGATCCAAATAAGCCTTATGACTTTCTTCTATGGATGGAACGATTGTAATGTAACACATCATCATCATCCTCGTCCTCATCTTGATCATCGTATTCGTCATACAACATTTCCGTCTTGAGTTCTGCACCACTAAACTGGATTCAGACTCAAGTTTGTTTCCCATGTTTCCGGACCAAAGTGGTCCCATTAGACGGAATAAAATCCCCATTTATACCACTCTTCCTACTGCCAAGCTAATTACGCCATGTCAAGTGATTGATTACACCCGGACGGCATCCCGCCGAAAAGTACCCGTAATTTCCCAAGGACTAGATCCACCAAAATAACCACACTTTTGTAGTCACTACCAAACCATTCTAGAGGTGGGGTACTTACAGCGCCGCCCACTACAAATTACCCATTACATTTTTTCGGGCTTAACCATTACTCAGTATCCATTACTTATTACCTGCGATGAGCAGGCTATAGGAATGTTGGTGGTGGTGGTGGAGGGAAGAGGACGATTTTGATTGCCGCGCGATAGAGGTCACGTTTTTATGATTATGAATTTTTTTACTGTAAAGTTCATTCATGTGGAGATGCAGTGCTGTATGTTTTTTGGGCAAGGTCGACCCGTGTCAGCGGGGTCAAAACGAGGGTTGTAGGCTACATTTACTAAAGTAGTAATACATATATGCTGAGAACTGGAAAGTGGAATTGAAGTGGTTATGTATTTGTATGTGTTTAAAGGAACAGCGGATTGCGTATGTATTCACACGTATAGATGAACATGTTATCCTGCAGCACTGTGAGGCTTCGTGCAAAAATTACGTAACGCCAAAAATTGAAAAATGACTCACCACATACCCCAGTAACGCTTTTCTTAACACTGACTTATATGGAGCGTAACGCGGTCTCGAGGAGGATCACCTACCCCAAGCGCGTTACGTAATTTATGCACGATGCCTGAGGGGTGGAGGAGGGCCAGGGGGTACGGTGGGCATTATACGACATGGTCAACATTCCCTTGGCGAATGGCGGATGTACTTGTACCATTGCATCTGGGCTTGCTTCCCTGCACCAGTTTTGGCCGTGTAGAACGCATAGGGAAAAACGTGTGCATTACAAGTGTACATGGGCAAGACTCACTAAGCTCAGTGAGCCGTGGAGAAGCGACAGCGGGTAGTATATGTATTACACGATCCTTTCCCTTCAACCACTACGACTACCTCATCGCAGGTCCTTTGACAGGTCCAGTGACAGTTTATTCCATGTCAAATTACCCTTCATTCAATTCATTTAGAAATTCAACACAGTACCTTATTAAAAACTACTTGTAATGGCTAATGGAAATCACATTACAAATTACATTCCTCATGGGGTTGATGCACTGTTCGGGTTAGTTTCTAAGCTGGAATTTAACCTCAATTCCTTAACGACACGTACAACTGCAAAGTGTGTTAACAATTTTTGCTTTGCAGGCCTCTCACATCCCGCATGGTTGCTTCAAAAAATTCAATTTCAGCGAGGGGTTTCACCTCACCCACCATCACATCGCACTAATCCGTAATTACCCGTGCATTACAATACAGTTTTGTCGAGATCACCATTACCCATTACAGATGGATTGCCGGAATTCGCATTATTAATGGGTGATTGTAATGGGTAATGGATAATTACCCATTATCCCAGCTCTAAACCATTACCAACTACAAGCCCCACCTTGGCATCATTCCGTGTAGTTTAAAAATCCTGACGATTCCCTTACGCCTACTGATGCAACGGCTGGTACGGGCTTTAGCACTTCCACAGAAAACCCAACAGAGCCTATTCATTCTTACAGCCAGGTTTCATTATTTACTGACGAGTCTGGGGTTTGGTGTCTGTTTTTTAATCTAGAAGAAAGCGTAATCCATATTATTTTGTGTGTTTGCGCTAAGGAAAGGTGTCCTCATGACACATGTAGAAGTATTATTCCATTACGTGAAATAGCATAGCTGGAATGGTACGGAGCAAGTACAAGTGTCGACCTCGGCCACTCATGCCAAAAGTGTAGGTGAGGAGGCAACGGTAAATTTGGGTGATTCAGTTTTCCTTTCAAAAGTTCCACATGTTAATCACTTTAGGAAAGGCCACTCAGGCAGAGGCATGGGGATAAGGGATCAGCCTGAGAATTTGGCTCAGAAATAATGATTCCGTGCTCTCCCCTTCAGATGGAGCGGCTTAGTTGGGAGTAGAGGATTTAAAATACTTTCAAATATTATATTACAGCCTCGAAGCTTATTATAAGAAGGATATGGGGAAATGGTTGGCAAAGTCATTTTTCTCATATCAATCCTTGGTATTCAAGGATCTTTCTGAGCGGAAGTCAAATAGGAAGGCATCATTACACACCAAATTGACATTTTTTCGGCAGATGCTGGAGATCTTTACTATATTCATAATGCTTTTCTCAGTCAGATTCACTGCATGTACTACCCAGGAGTCGCTCCTGTTTATTAGTAAGTTACTAATACTTATGCGGGCTCTTCAGTATTGTTTGGGAGAGCGAGAGCTTCACAGAGGAGGCGCTCGCACATGCCCGGCACGTAAATCCGAATACATTTCAATACCGATCATTTTGCCAACAAGGCAGGTCAAATCATACATGAGGGGATGATGTAAAAGCAGTTTTTTTGTTTTACATGTCCAAAACCTCACGTATTTCGGATACACTGGACCGTGGAAATAGTGAATAACTTAAGAGGAAATGAACAATTTAGGTAGATTTAGACTTTAGGCGGAGGATACTCAAACTTCATTTGGTATTTTTATCATTCATTTGCCACAAAGGCATCTCTAATTTTGTAATTTTATTCAAATGACGATTCCAATATGTTACGCCTACTTTAGAGGATCTACAAAAACGAGAGATCCGGCTCTAGAGCGAATAAATGAAAGTTCTTCCCAATTATATTTCAAAACAGAATTCGAACTCCATCCATATAATCCCCAAAGGGGGAGGAAGAGGTTGCAAATTACAAACTTGGTCATAAAAATAATTTGGTCCCTTTAAGCCTTGCATACGAAATACTGGTTTTTCCGGGCGCCGAAACGGGTCCAGTCCGTAGTGTTCGGAAAAACCCTTTCCAATTTCCGCGACCACAAACGAAATCATTTTGCAAATCAGTTCCGCCATCCTAAATAATCAACCATTTCTGCTCCACTGAGGATAAAAGGTAGTGATAGTAAGAGAAAGAGGGAGCTTCAAAGTAATTTCGGAAGTCAACTACATTCTGCCCCCCTCCGTCCCCTCGCTTGACCTCTCTGAACTTGAACTCATTGCACAGCTTAGACTGTTGCCCCTCCGACCATGCAGTGGTCACACACCAGCTGATTTCCGAATAACAACAGAATAACGATTTTCATCAAATCTAAATGTGATTCATCTCACTGCCTCACTGCTTACTAAACGTACGCATGTACACACAAGTAAGCAAGAACAAAGGCTCACGCTGGATTACGCTAGTGCTACCTCCTATACTCACAGAAGGACAGAGGATGACAATAAGGATATTGAGACGAGCGGGGCCTAAGGTCTCCGCAATTTACTTGGAATGTACAAACAGAAAAGCCAAAAGTACAGAAAAACAGATGAATTATTGTCTCAGTTATTCAAGGCGGAAAACAATCCAAGACATTTCTCTCCAAGAAAGAACAGGGGAATCCCGCTTGAAAAAATCATTTCTTTCAATCATCACACATAAAATGAAGGAGTAAAGATTTCCAGAAGGATGCCCATCAAATGCTTTGAATGTGTCCATTAAACTGGAAGTGCTTTTCACCCCCAATCAACTTTGGATTTTATCTTCATGGGAGGGGAAAATCCATCCTTTGGGATGAAAGGTTCTTAAGCCAAGTAAGATCTGCATATATGCGAACCATCCCCGGGTTTTCCATTCTGGGTGGGGTGAACCTTTCTCCAGCCGCTGTGGTAGACCTTGTCAAGGACGGCATGGAGGTTAAGATGGATCCTCATAACTATCTATATGAAGGACCCCTACAGGAGATCGGAAGGGGAGGGGGCAGGGGTTAACATATTCCCCCAGAGAAAAGTCTATTGAAAGGAGCCACTCACTCCTGTTCCACTTTCTTTCCTCCCAGCCTGGAATGCTTTTGTGAAGAGCTCTCAGGCCGTGCTCAGAGTATGAGCTAGGAGTGAAAGGATGCAAAAACATAGACTGGTTTCCCATTTCTGTCTTCCACTACATCACTCTGCGGTTGCGGCCAAAGTAGACGTCGACATACGACCGATCCCCTCATGGATCGATGTATTATTAAAACTTGCCACTAATACATTTTCCCAGTCAATAAAAACATGCATGAATAACATTAATAAGCTGGGAAATATGTGAATTAGTTACTCCATAAACCATACTTAAGAATAATATATTCATCAGCTTCTGAGCCCTCCGTCGTCATCATCATTAACATCATTTTGAATGTTGTACTCAACACCTAAAATTTTCACCTGTTTTCCAAGCGGCACACATGAACTGCTCACAGTATTCAGCACCAGCCAAAAGGAGGCATTAATTATATATGAAGATTTTACCGTGGGGTGGATTTACAAATAGTGCACATGAACACTCTTTTATAATATGTAGTATGTAATAGAACAAAATATGCGTATAATTTACCAGGTCTATGTTATGCGTATTAATTTAGACTGTGGCGTAGCATCTGGCCTTTGAGTTTGAGGCGAGGACAGGTAAGAGTCGCCGGAAGCCAGCCAAAAGGCCACGACTCACCCAGCGCATGTTATTCAAAGTCTGGCCGCAAGATTCCATACGAACCAGTAACTTCTATTTCAGCAGGGTATAGGGGAGAAATGGATATGAAATACAAAAAATTGTGACGCCGCTACCCAAGCCGCTCTTGATGCTCATTGCGATTGCGTAATTTTAGTGAAAAGATCAAGAAATAAAAATACCTCAAACAGGTGCACTTAGAAATTTATTTAGGATTTCGCAAGAAGACACCGAAACTCTGACGAGTAATGCCTTCTAAGTGATTACGGGATTTGACCACGGAAGTAGTACCACCTCATTCAGCGTGTCTGAAACCTAGAGAATTACTACTTCCTTGCGCATGGCGCAGCATTAGCCCATGAAAATATACAACTATTTCAGTGAAATCAAAAACTAAATTTTTCTTATGGGATTTAACATGTGACTTTTTTATCTCTCAATACCACCTTTGAAATATTTAAAAAATACTGAAAAACTCTAATTTACTACATTAATATAAACACGACGTGCAAGAGTCTCTTGAGTCCCGATTTGACGATTTAAACCCACAGTTTCGTTCAGATTCCATAATAAATCCTTCAACTCTGAAAGTAGTGAATTTTTTTACAGCCACAGGATGTCTCGAAATAGTGCGCCACATTTGTTTACCCTCTAGTACATGAATCTCTGATCGAGGCCCGAGGCTTTGATACATTTTGTGTGGTGTCATACTTGCAGCAAACAAATTCGAATGCACAAGTATGAAAAATTTAGTTTTTGATTTCGCTGAAATACAAATTTTCATGGACAAAAATAATACACCATGCGCAAGAAAGTTAGCCACTTTCCCAGGGGCTGCTCATATTTATCGATATCAAGTAGGGGTGGGGGTTTTTGGCCAAAATGTTGATATCAATATATATGTGAATAGTACCCTGGGTTTCAGACACCACTGAATGCATTGGAACTAGTGCCGTGGTCGAATTCCGTAATTACGTAGAAGGCATTACTTGCGAGTGGGGTTAGAGGCTCCCAACCCCTTATCATGAAAGGTCTTGGACGGCAGCCTACTATGTAATGATCTCAACAGGAACTTGGGTAGTCGTAATATACATTCACGAATAAAAGAGGGAAAAATAAATAAAAACTTTGCCCTCAAATCTAGAACTGCTGTCACACTACTCCCTATGATTTAGTAACTTGAGTAAGAAACGTCGGAGAGTGGGATGAAGAATATGAATGAAGCGAAAGCCTTGGAACAGTTATTGCGCCACCTGTTCCCACTTCATCCATCCCCTGTCCTCGCTACGAATCGAAAGAGTGAAGTCCTCCTATAGCCGTCCCGTTCACAAGCCTTCAAATTAAACATGTAAGTAGCACCGATAAGCGACGCAACTGGCTAGAACCTGAAATGCTCCCCATATACCCATAACTCCCACTTGGAGAACCGTTATGGGCGAACACAAGAGGGATGAGGAGCGGAATCCCTTGAAGAAGATATAGAGCTTACGTTTACACGTTATAACGAGTTTGGTAGGGGAATTAAGGTGAAAAGTGGGAGAGTGAGGCGCTCTGTATCGGATCAGCCCATGCGGGGAGGGAAAAGGGGAACAAAAAGACCTTTTGCCAAGTAACTGGCGCACATGTACGAGGAATGCAAATGAGGAAGCTCTGGAGAAAGAATAAAGCTCGGAAGAAAATAGAGAATGGTAACACCTGAGCGCGGCTGGCTCGCGAGGGGAAAAGGAATATGAGTTGATGGGATCGGAATTGGAATCTATTTGTTTTCCATTCCACTGTACACTACTGGAAGAGAGTTAGAACGAAGACGGCGTTGTCAATCGTTTTCAGCCCGTCTGTGTTGACTAACGTCTGTGTGTGTAGCTGTGCACGGGCGCGTGTGTGTACCTTTCTTTGTTAGCTAAACGTGCAGTAGAAACGCATGCATATATATATATATATATAAATGTATGTACGTACATCTAGAAAATCTAACGATGGAGCCGAATTTCGTCCAGGACGAATCCCATCATCGTCATCATCATCAGAGGACTTTCTACCGCTGCTACTGAAACACGTAGCGGAGTTGATGGCAAAGCCAATTTTGCTACACAATCTCGGCTTTCACGGTTCACGACTATCGCCTTCTCAAGCTTTCCATTTTCCTCATCAGGAAACTTCAATCACAGCGCATAACATGGATTCCGTCTTCTTCCGCCAGTTACTTATTAGTCTTCATTTTATGACAGCCTCTTTTGTTAGCCGCCCTGGAGCTCCTTGGAAGCCGGTTTTGAAGGGGACTCCAAAATTTCTTTCACTCCTCCCATTTCCCTGTACCTCTCCGTGTACTCCCCTGTGCGGATGTAGCATTATGCAAGTCTCCATTTCCCACCCTCTACTCCCCTTCCTACCGGCAGCTCTCAGTCGACAGCTCATGGATGGAAAATTAACCATAATGTAGTCACCCTCATGGCCACACTAAAAAACGAGGGCTATTATTCAACAACTGGAAATGACGTGGAAGATTAGAGTTAACTCCGATGAGGACGTCATTGGATTCGGAAATTGAGTAAGCCCCCCCGCTCTCCCCTTTCCTCATGTATTTGGCATATATGATGGAGATGAGTCCCACGTTGAAAAAAGGTGTCATCATCACGACACCTTTAAGTACAACTCATGACTTTTACTTCCCCCCGGCGTCATAATGAATGAACTAGTGAAGAAATCCAGACTTTATACAGTTCGCCTGTCGTAACATGGAAATCTCTTCAGTGCAGATTAAGTCAACCTGGTTGAAAGTAGGGGTTAACTACTATTCTTGGGAATTTTATAGGAGGATATTTCATTTCAACCTAAGACGGGGATACACATGCGTCGCGCTAAGCTATTGCAGAAGTAGAATATCTGACAGCTCATACGACATCCCACCCGCGCATTCCCAAACGGAAAAGAATAGAAGGATTACCCCTCCGGTTAAAAAATTCCTCCCCTGCACGGGTTAGAAACTTCTAATGACGCCATAGGGCGATTCTAGAAATTGACTGATAGGGGAGGTGATGGTTTTGAAGGGGCGGTAAACTCTAAGACGTTTGGAGATAACTTTGGCAGCAACTTCAAATTGCCACGGAATTGAGTTGGAAGCGGCAAGAATTTGGATTATGTTAGTTGTAGGGTGGCAACAACAAATTGCGGAAAGCTTTTAACAGGACCGTCAAAATTTTATTGCATATTTGTAGGATTTATCGTAGTTTAAGGAGTAGCGATAAATTATTCCGCAATATCAAATTTTCCGCGGAAGAGACGTGGGAAGAATGTTCTATTGAAAGCTCCTTTCACTCCACCAACAATTCCGCCCAATGGGTTCGCACCGTGGATATTTCTACTCGCTGATAAATCAACTTGTCTTCCCATGTGCCATCCCTCTGTCGGAGTCTACTAAAGTAGTGGAGCCATTTTCCCGCTACTTTTCAGCCCTCTCTCCGTCTCCCTCTCTTTCCAAAAGACATGGTTTAATAACATTTTTTCAGTCTCTGCATTTCTACGGTGTGCTGGCACAGATGGATATTACATATATACTCGCATTAATGTAGGATCGTACACTCGGAGAAACACACATTACATACACCTACGCACACGAACACTTCCGCGGAATAAAAGTGAAACTGGTTCTGGTTCGGTCGGGACATTGGATGATGAATTGGGAGTCGAGGGTCGGGTCCTACGACCGACTCAAGTGACATTCAACTTTTGCGCAGGATTTACGACGTCAGGAGCGAGTGGGAACCTGTACCTGGGCGAGGTACACGAGGCGGGCACTTCCTTCCTTGCTATCCTTCCGAGCTCACTTGGATTGAGAATCGTAAACTCACCATGCGGTCAACATTGTGATGTATTAGTAAAATTCGAACAGGGCGCAGCGGCGGCTGACATGACAAGGGTCACATTCAACCTACCTCCCATCCCTGTAAATCCTGATTCAAAGACTCACAAAGAGAAGAAGGAGGCGGTAGCAGCTTACTCCGAATATGTTCAGCGTCTTCCACTTATATGGCCGACCCACTTGAATGAGGATGAGGGAGAGACGAGTGTTACCACATGGATAACATATGTGTTTTCACCCATGCATGGGGAGACCCAAGGAGTTTTTACGTATGGATAAATAATAGGATCGGAGCGGGATCCCTTGAATATCACCCTCCACTTCCACCTGCTATTCAGCATACATGCGGGGCCCCATAGCCTTCATATCATCTCCATGTATGCTTCCCTTCCCAAGAGTGGTTACGTGCGGATGGGATGCTTGTTGGAATGGGAGTAAATCCCGTTTGCAGCAAAACACCCACGAGCAGCTCCCACCTGTCCCTACCCCGGCTCATTTGTGAATTTGACTTGAGGGATTTAAACTGACAATTTCTGAAGAGGATTCTGAGACGTGAGGTGCTACTGTGTATAGTGTCAGTATAGGTAGCTCTATGGGGAACATGGTGGTGAGGCAGTGTGAGCAGACCGGGAGCTTCGACCTTAAGCGTCACGATTCTATGATACAGTAGTGGCCAGGCAGGAGGAGGTTGAACAAAGGAAGGGTTTTAGGGAAATGCAGGCGGTGGGAGCGACAGAAGGTGAGGTGATGGTACATAGAGTTTTGGGCGATATGGATTTTCTTCCTTGTAATCCGAAGCTCTCACATCTGTGACTACAGCACAGTCTTCTTAACCTTTTGATGAGCTTAAAAGCCACTCAACTAAAAGCAGGGACTCTTTTTCTCCCGTCTTTGTGCACGGACTTTGTGCTTACCATTTTGAAGCGGGCTGAAGTACGGCGGATCCCGACTCCCTCCTGTTTCATCTCCATGAGTATACTACAAGCTCTGTGTGCATCCCATTTCCCCCCTGTCAATCCAATACCTTTTCATGTATCATCGTACTTCTCCTCCTCCTCTTCGTCGTTCTTCACCTCACCACAGTTCCCAATCCGAATCAACTAGCGCAAGACAATCTTCATCCCTTGATGTATTTCATTAGGCGGGCTGCTAGCTGGGAACGTTTACTTTCCCCGGATTCATTTACCCAAAGCACTTGGTTCCACTATCTCTCCCTCTCTATCTCTCTCAAGCCAGTCATACGTTACTGACTGATGAGTCAACTCATCCACGAGATGCACAAACAGACCAGAAGACGGAGGAGATATGTGAGCTGCTGACGCTAATGTCATTTCCGAAGAACCTATCGTCCCAGATACACATCCCACCCTCTACCTTTCTGGTAGGGCGAGAGTGAAAGCTAATCAAGGAAGTAAACAAGGAGATCTTAGAGAGCAGTAATGTAGCCTCCACTATAAGCAACTAGTCGACGCGTGCCTCATTGTGAACGGCAATGCACTCATACGACGGTACCTCCAAACGTTTACCTTGAATAATTTCCACGTTGATCTTACACGGTAAAATGATAGGATTGCAAACATTCCCTCTTGCAATCAATCCAAGGTTCCTTAACTGTTCCGGAAAGGTGCCAATAATCTGATTGGATCTACTCAGGCGTCTCAGACGGTAACTTTCCTCTGATCTTCCCCAAGACATTATTAGCCCGCGCCCGGCCCAGTTAGGGTTAACACGTACCATTTAGGGTTTGGACAGGGAAACGATTAGTGACATTTTAATTTTTGCTTACACCAACTAAAGGTGTATTGAGGTGATCAGTGCTATCTTATCCCTGGCTGTTTTTTAGTATTTTTATTTTCTTCAAAACTTTACTTCCATTTTTAGAGCTTTATAATTTCTCCCACTTTGTTCAAAAAACTACCTCCGTTTTTAAAACAAAATGTGTTGAGTTTATGTGCTCTCCAAAATGTCTTATCCAATTTTACAATTGCTATTTCGTCCAAAAAATGCCATCCCTCCTGAGCAGGTAAAGAGAGTGCCAGATTTGACCTGATATCCGCTAGGAAAGGCATTAACGATACCCAGAGGCATTCAGTTTGAAGGTTTCTACGGCGCCACGGAGTGGAGAGCATCTGTAAGTGTGAGGATGATGAGGGCGAAGCCTGGGAAATCGTAGCAATGAAACTAGGACTGCGATTACCTTCTAGAGATATTGAGTAGCGCGTGAGAAAGTAAAAGATGATGGGCGAAGGGACGGGAGACGTGACTGGTGTAAAAGTTAAGGCTGGAGCTAAAAATTATGAAAATTCGCTTCGTCATCCGAGTGAAAATCCCTTTTGTGACAGCCTTAGTAACCCCTAGTTCCCTGCTGGGAATTAAAACATTATTGATGCAAAAAAAGGCCAAAAACATGTTGTCAAAACGGGGCACAAGCTGTTCCATATACATGCAAATAATGAACTGCTCCTGATTTATCCCACTGACACTTTATATGAAGAGAAAATGAGGTTGGTTGACAAAAGGATTTGAATCATGGCATAACATTATCACAAGAGAGCAGACGGGTCACCAGCGGCAAGTCCCCTGAACACAGTATGTCTCTCAGGGAAAGCCTGCGCACGGCCGTAAAGAACAAATTGGAAAATATACCGTCCATATTTCCATGTATTAAATATTACAGGGTCATTTCTCCTCCTCGAGGAAATGCTGGCACGCGGCTGACTACTGGAAAAATTGTGATAGGAGCTGAGGACCCTCTATGTAGGTAAATCACCGTAAAAACTCTTGCGGGGCCCTATCGAAGAGTTTCTTCAAGCTCATTTCAACGAGGGATCCGAATGGAAGAAATTGTGGAGTGACATAAGGAATAGGATCGGGAGCGCATGGCCCGCTTTCGTGAAGGAAAATAACTTGGGCGGACTCAAGGTGATGGCGGAAGTGGAATGTACAAGGGGACCATAATTTTTCGCTTGTCGTACCTGTTACATGTATATTCATACATTCCATAGCATAGTCAATGTCAGGAAGTACGGGCTGTGGGATAATACCATGTACGAGGAGTAGCTCATCCAATTCCAACCCATTTTCACGTACAATACGTTGCTATCAGGGAGGATGATGCATAAAACATGAACTCTAGAGCAGAGTAAATAGGATACTTATAGGTTAGGTAATGCAATGGACTCGATCCTAGGACGGCGGCGTGCCAAGTTTAAATAACCATGATTTTCGTAGGACCACACCACTTACCCCAACCTCCAATTCTTTACGGTAAAGTAAAGTATACTTGAAACTGCATTGAGATGTCCATCCCTCCCGCTATGAGGTAAACAAATTTTTCCCTGAGTTATACAGCACGGTCCGACGCCTCATCAGGCCGAAGATGAGGGGAAGGAGCACGACTGCACGACAAGTTTGGAAATTATTTTGCAGGAAGGACACGACACTCTTTGTTATTAGATCCGACTGCTGGGGCTGCTTGTGTGTTCAGACGAGTGCGTCCTATGAGCCCTTACACTAGGATTTAAATAGAGGCGCTGACGGTTTGAGTCCATTCAGTGTGAAAAGTTGTAGAGGCACGGCAGGTTTTCTAACGGATCCATACAACAAATATTATATAAGTTCCCCACCCACTCCCCCCCTCCGCCTTCTCTCGCCCCGTTAGACTCCCATGCGGGGAACATGTCAACAGAAATGGATTTTGAATTTCAAATTCACAAGTGAGTGTCACCTCCATTGTGTCTTCCCAGGAGACATGTTCAAACTCATCCTAGCTCCTTCCAATAAGCTAACATATTCCTTTCGGCTTGACGCACACATGCACGTGCTTAAGTATGCAGACGCATGCTTATACAGCAATACACACGTCGGCGTGTACACTTACTCATGTAAAACACACACATGCACACATGTGTGCACACACACAGACATGGAAATCTACACATATACAAATGCCAGCGTGTATTTACAACGTTCCAACACATATTTTTAACATTCAAACATGCAAGGATATGCCTTATGCTTGGAATTACGCCGAAATTGTTGGAGGGGAAAGGAGTAGCAGACTGTAAAACTTATGCACGCTCTCTTTCCCTCAAAATGTATGATCATAATCCCGACTTAACAAATTTCCTCCAAGAAAATTCCTCTCGACTAGAGCGAATGGAATAAGTATCGTGGTGATGATCATGGCTTCAGACGCTTGCTTATGCAACTGTGACTACAGCCATCGTTGTGGCAGATGTGGATAATATTAAATGATTGTTTTGTTGGACTAAGTAGCAGATAGCCACCGGAATGGTGATTTCGCCACCTATAAGGCAGTAATTAAGAGTTATGCGAAGAGTTATTGTGAGGCGGACAGTAGGGACGGTAAGGGGAAAAGCCTTCGTATTTGTATGTGTATGTGGTGTGCAGTCTAATAATTCTCCTCCCTTCTGTCAGACTGAGTTACTGGAGATGTTGGACCGGAAGCATTAGGAATTTACGAGTTGCCATTACACCATTACTGCTCCTGTTTTATTATTAACTTTCCGACTGCTGTGAGTGTGGCTCTGCAGTACCCAGTTCCGTCCACCTCCTACCACTTCATCTACAGTAATTTAAAAGCACAGACACCGGCTCGGGAGTAGCTTGTTAATTTAGTGAGGATGGTGGAGCTAGTGAGCAGAAGGGATGTGTTTTTTTTGTTATAGCCTCACATGAAATTCACTGCTTACTCCATACAGTATTTACCACTAATACTGATCAGTCCATTTACCACCTTGATCTGTGGTGCAAGGAAACGACGGCGTGGGTTGACTATTTACTCGTTGGCCACCGTTCCCGCACATGCACAATGTATTTTTAGTTTCTAGTGGAAACTAAAATTAGGCTTATGAAAAGTATCATATCCGCATTCATTCAGACGTGAAAAAATTGTAGGTTTATCATGTCTTCGAAATTTCTGTTTGAGGCAACAGTGAGTAACGGTAATACTTTACCACCGCATCTTCATCTTTGAACAATACATCCATTTCCGCATTAATCTCAGGGTGTGGACTGATTGGGTCAACCCACAGAAAAATCCAACATCCGAGCCCGCATCCTTCCAGCGCTTATTGCAGAACATTATTCATCCCCTCGCAGAGAGTTCATTCGAGGAAGCAGTGCAGAGGGTATACTAATCAGAAGTATAACCTGCCTTCCTATCCTGTCCTCACCATGATCATCGTTCGATCCGGCGTACTGGAGCAACCCCCACCTTTGAAGATTCATTTTTGGAGTGACTGTGACAGGAAGCAGGCGTTCTGGGAAAGTGATGGTGTATGGAAACCTGGATTTTGTAAACCCATGGGGCATCTCGTCTATACCAGGAACCTCGTAACTTGCCGTGGATGGGGCAAACATATTGTGGTGAGAAACCAACCTGGTTTCCAACTCTTTAGAATCGATACATGGAGTGGACCCGGCGCGCGATCGTTCGAGATCATATAGCTGACATGCAGATAGCGAGTCCGGGGGTTGAAGGGAGGCAGTCTGTGATCCTCACTGCGGGATACAAACAATTACCGCGCCGCGGGCCCTATTCTAACAGATTGCCTGCCTATGCTGGTCATGTTCTACTACAACTGGTCATGTGAGTGCCGGCGAGACAGTGTTATCACAGAAAATGTGCCTCAGAACATCCATCCGGAAATAGCGGGACCTACCCATTACATGTTCGAATGTGTGTAGTAAGATCCTGATAATTGCACAGGGGTCCCCCAACTTGTTGTTGTTGACTCACTCGTCAGGGGGTAAACACTGCAACGTCTGCCCATAGCTTTCCTCCGAGCCAATGATCCTAATTGAGCAGGCAAGAGGCGATCTCTTCCGAATTCCTGCTGATGCAGGATATGGTAAAAGCATGTT
>WJFA01001455.1:0-21313 GCA_009870155.1 Pseudobourletiella spinata | reverse complement strand
CATTGGGGCGTGTTGATAGGCTGTTTACTACATCCCGTTTAGACCGAGGACAGAAGGAGGGGATGTGTGAAAAACCGGAAAACCATTTGATGACTAATGCCGGATAATGAGATAGGGATTTTAAATTCGGCCGAGAATTGATAATTGTGATATGTAACGATCCCTTTATCTCCCGATCCTTTGACTGCAATAAATATTAATCCCTATGCCTCTTCGGCATCCCTTCCTAAGCGTGAGAATCACTGTCATCTACAAAGGATTTTACTATGAAGGACCCATTAAATAGCTTCCGTTAACAAAGGCCACAATGTGTCCTGCTCGTCATGCATTTCCGAAAGCTATGTAAGATCACCGACCCCGTTTTTATATTGACACCAATAATAAGGTGTATCAACCAATATCAATATCAGCCATATAACATTGTCGATCCTTTATTCACCTACAGGATACCAGGAGGGAAGACCTTCAGTGCATATATTCCCGTAGATCACAATATTGTGTTATTTTGGCAATATGAGGGTTGCTCTTCACGATTATGAATATTATTAAACTAATCCGTATAGCCTCATAGCCAGGTTATCGAGGGCAACTTTCCCTGCACAGTGTGAAACTTGCACTTGCCCGTCTTCTATTTGTCACGGGGATACCTAACGAGAAATAGAGGATGTCCAAAAATAAGGTGAAAAACAAGCATTTCCTCCTTTACTTACAAGTTCCCACGGGTTCGAGTGTATTGATTTATTAGTAGTAGTAGCCTAGTAGTAGACAAGATAATCAGCCAGTTCACCCATCGCTGTAGAGATAGGAAAGAGGGCACAAACTCCAACCCCTCCCCTTATCATTCACTACTACTAGATTGACAAATCGAGTTAGCCAAGTTTTCAAATTTCTCCATCACAGTGAGAAGCAGAGTTGGAAGTTTCAAATTCCGATCAAATGGAAGTGACTAATCGGAAAGAACCGTAATTGGGATTCTATCGTGGAATTCTGTCATTGTCTAAACAACTAAATGGAATGTACTATGTATTTGTATAGAGTGTCGTATTTTGATCTCAAAATGTCGCCCTTAGTGGTAAAAGCTGGGGAAAAACTAGCCCATGGCTCACGTCTTCTTGTATTTGTAGGATGTACCACTACTGGATCGGCTTATTATGATCAAGTGCTCGCTCATAAACTGAAAAGTTATGTTACCAGCCCAGTCGTTGATAGCAGTAGTGGTTCACATTGGCCGGAGGCCAGGATTGCAGTCAATATTAACGTTAACCAAAGCAGGTCAGAGGGTATTGGTAAATCGGACATGAACACGAGTATCAGAGAACCGTAATGGCCTAGGAAATGGGAATTGGTGTGTGGACCCGAATCCTCAAAAGTGTTGCCAAGTACTGAGTGAGCTTCCCACATAACGAGCTCGGTTCCCATGACCAAGTTGGAATTGCATCGGAGATTTCGGCAGTAAAATATATAAAATAGTGTAAGTGATCCTTCAGTTTTGATCGGCTGGTACATTCGGTTTTAGAGTGGGGGAATATGGTTCGTTACTGGGATCAACCACACCGTCGTATGCCTGTGGTGGCAGCGTCTTGGGTTGCATGAGACATACATATATCTTGTGTATGAGACAAATTTATTAATGGTCGCATCTTGCGTGCCATGCATGGCTCAGGCAAAAGCAGTATGCATGAATATTCGCATTCGATCTATTTAGTCTATATATATTAATAATACACATAAATATACTGACTAATCCGATTACTATATAAATACTCCTTGTACTCTCTTCTCGGTTATTTTTGTTCGTCCATGCAGTGATTGACATGTGGAAACGACCGTTGAACTAATTAATATATGCCTCCTAGTTATTACCATCGCTCATCTTCTGCTAAATTTCTAACTTGTCTTTAACTAACTTTCTCTCTCTTTCAACTTTCTTCTCCCTCGGTTCTTGTCTAACTATAACCTCTGTTTCTTAACCACACTTTACGAGCTTTATGACACATATCGACGGCTAAACTGGAAAAACTATCATCCTTTGGATTTGGTTTTGTTGCAAATCCAGCCTACATCCAACAAAAACGTAAAATTAATCTTTAGTGCTCAAAATGAGCATCTTCAACTTGTCAGCGTCGCATCACTTTTGCTGCACTTTCCTGACGAAAGTGACGTTCAAATGTAGCTCATAAATAGAGCATTTAAAGCAGGGTGTAACTGCTTTAACAATCAAACTAAAATAATTGTACTTCCATTTGTATTTAACCGTCGATATATTTTGTCATCTTCCCTTATTACTTCATATACTCGTTAGCGAGTTGTGTTCAAAACTCATGTGTTTACTCATATTCTCTTACTCATATTTTGACACTATGCCCAGCGTACATTGCTTCTTCCCTACTTCTATTTTCAGACTACGATTATTCCAATATCTGCAGGTCTCCTAGGCTCTGTCACCAATCCGTTCAGACCTTAAGGTATCCAGTTTTGGAAACTTGTATACACGTAGTTGCTCTCAGTCCGCTCTCAGAGCCCGCACCATGTGTGCCCAACTAGGAAAGCTCTCACAGAAGGCTGGGTTTACCTGGTGAAGAGAAAGGCTTGAATAAAAATCCGTAATTAGAATGCAAAATATATGCTCCGCATGCCATTGAAGTAACCCGTGCTGGTTCTTTTCACTGAGCTGACGGACAGGATGTTGCTCGCTGACACCGTAAGAATTTGATTATTAGAGCCGTCTGTGAAGACCGGCAGGTGCGCCTTGCATCATTCACAACCCATGGCTTAAGATCTCGGCGGGAGGTTCCCTACTCAGTATTACCTTTCACTCACAGTGTGTCAAAACACCCAGTGCAGGAGGAATTACGTTGCAGTTTGGAGCTGCTATAGCGTTTGAGGGATAAGCTAAATTGCCTGCTAGCGTGAATACAGCTTCTGGGCCTGGTTTACAGGCTGGTATGAGACATCACATGTTTGATGAAACGGATTGGGTGAGTTGGGTCTTTAAAGATGTGCAATGATATTGGATGAAGTCGTATTCTTCTGATCATCGTTCATTTTTACTTCTTGGGAATGAATGCGAGAGTGACAATGAAGTGTTTGTGGGCGTTGGGAGTCATAATTGACATCCATCAGAAGCACGGTTGGAAAGGAAAAAACCCGTAGCCTGTGATCGTCTTATGATGAAACCAGTTCAATTTTGGAAATGGGTTTAGCAATGTACGAAACCAAAGGTGTACGATACCATTTTATTGCTTCTGGAAGATGGGGTACTGGGACTCTCAGCGTTTACAAATTTAGTAGCACGAAGGGAAATGCGTTAAGTTAGAAAATGTGCAATAATTGACAATTGTTACAAAAAGACTGACTGGTAGTGATTGAAATCTCTATTATTGTATCGCCTTACAAGTTAATCCAAAATAATGAATTGACTCTCTTTTTTCTAAATTTTCTTCTTGCTGATGGCTTTGGCCTGTGCTTAAATGTTCTCCGCATCCAAACAAAAATTATTCCAAACATAACAAAATGCATGCTGATGCCCCGACACTTGTGGACACGACCAACTTGGCCCTCATTCCGATTGATGAATTGACCGATTCCAATCGTTCCGCCGTCTTGTATTTCACGTAAGTTGAACTCTTTCTGTATACTTTTCCGATTCACTCGAGGTCTCTGTCCGTCGTTCTTAATCTACATCTTTATGATTGTTACTACCAACTGTTACTTACAAAATTGTCGTTGCTAGCGTTACCATTATTATTATTACTATTACTATTATTGTTATTATTATCGACCTATTGAGTAATGATCATGTTTCCTTTGGTTTCGCCTCCATTTATTGATTACTTCTAACTTATATTCCTATTATTATTCAAAACTATTGCTCTACTGTACGGTTTGTCTCTAAACAGCTTATACACGCTTCTTGAGGCAAATATTTTGAGTCAACTGCCGAGCCGACGACCAATGCGAATCTCTTCGCTCTTCCATTCCATCAACAGTTTTCTTTGCTTTTTAGTTGTTAGCTGGTGGTTAACTCCTGGTGTATATAACTTTATTGTAGTCTCTTACAGACAGTTTAGTTTTTACATTCAGCCCTATTTTCGAGCGCGGGGTGGTTATCACTTGAAACATACATTCATAGAAATATACATTCATTCCTTTGAGCTAAATGAAAATTAGAATTATCTCGGCTCACTACATAGCAAACCACGGTCTTGTTAGTCCAGATAAAAGCACTCCAGGTGATCGAGCTCGATTCAAGGTGAGATGAGTTACAGAGAAACCCAAAATATACTTGCGGTATACGGAGACATTAGTGTCCTTTAAAAATTAATATCTTCGAGAATCTACTCCTAGCAATTAACCGTGCTGCTCCGTAGAGGTTTGTACTAAGGCTGCAACTCCTAGATTTGCAAAGTTTCGACTACAGATATTAAGATTAGAAGGAAAAAATAGGCCAATATCTCATGCGAATTTTTTTATTGTACACAATGTGTATGTGCATGTATTTCGCTAACTGAAAAGCACTGGTCTTCAGTCACAATAACAGTGGGCAATGACAGAAAAAGAATCTGTAGCGTTCTTTACGTTAGAAGCTAACAGTAAAGCTACACTAGTACAAATCAATTACTCAGTAGAAATGACGAAAAGTAAACTCTACGTCCTTGACTGCCGTGTTTTGGGCACGATATAGTAAAGCGGAAAATTAAAAGTTGCAATGAATGGTTGAATATGGACTACTTACACGTAGATTTTACGTGGGAGGAATCCCTGTGTACGCACGGCTCTTGGAATAATCTCATTTTGTTGTCCCAATTTTACTTGTTTATACGGTGAACTGTTTTGTTTGTTTCCTTTCATGTTAAATGTGCATTTGAGATGCAAAAATAGTAGTTTTGAAGGTAAGACGTCAATATAAGGTGTTAATGTCGATATAAGGCGTAAATATCAGCTTGCGGGTACCTTGTCCCTATCGCCTATGGAACACAAAGTTGGTAGCGGTGAGATCTCTATTTACACGTCTTAGACTACAAGTTCGAATAATATTGGCATGCAGGCTTGGTAATGAGTCGTTGTGATACTGTAGGCTTTGAGCAATTGCTTGCTAAATTTTTAGGTCCCCTGAAATTTTTACTACCTCCCTTGTTGTATTGTGTGGGATTCCCTTCACCTTTGATGTTCGCACCTTCATGTTGCACCGTCAATTTCGATTTCCTCAGAGATGTGTGTGTTCGGCTTTAAACGTACAGAAAATTCTTGACAACGTTTTAATTTCCCTTTTAAATTTTATAGATCTACAAGCATTCAATCATCATTCATGGCAATTAGCTACATATCATATAATTTACTGAACAATGTGTACGTATTTACTCAAGCTCAGGCTGGCGGCAGCGATGGCCACCTTTACTAATTAAACCTTTCCCATGTGTTTCAATCGCCATGCTACACTAGGCTAACCCGGCATGGATGAGCTGTTTGTAGTTCATTGGGACTTATTTTAATGTGCAGACAGGGTGGAAAATGAACACGTACTTGCGTACTCCGTGACACTGCTTTAAGTTAGTTCATTAAAGGCGTTTTCAGCTCAACATCACGCACGGTTCACGGGCTCTCCAGCATACGTCAAAATGTCGACGATGATGACGGTGATGAAAAGACTGATTTGCAGAACTTGCGTTATCGTTATGGTATTTCCTTCAAATGGAAATCCAAACGGGTGTAATAATGCATCGCAGTTGCGTACTATCGCGCAGCCCATCTGTTGGTAACCCAAGGCTAGAAGTACTCTAATAATGATTACTGTTGTTAGCCAATTTTTATGAGCGAACAGCATTCATGAAAATGACTTATGGTTATCCCAAGTTCCAACTTACACTTTCCACAAGTCCCATCGGTGTAATTTCTTTACTCGTTATCATTACTGGTCACCTTAACGGTCTCACAGTGATTTGATAATTACCGTCAGCAGTGATTTAATTGTGCATCACTGTATGCAGCTCTGTGCGGATGAATCATAGTTATTAGTGTTGTTCTGTCTGTCGCGGTAGTGAGTCGCATTCACAGCTGTTTGGCGTTTGGCCTTGGACGTCGTCTCTTTATGAATGAACCTCTCGGGGTTTGTCCATAACTGTATATTACTGTGGTTGCCCGCATAATTTTACGTTATCAGCAGTTGTTACAATACAGGGGTAGAGGATGAGTCAGGATGCATGTGATGGGAATCCTGGTTGAGACGGCTCTATGAAGCTCGGGAGTCGGAGAGTCGGAGCTTCCATTAACACAAGATCACATGTATACCTTTTTGTATCATTGCACCAAGGTTGTGTAATGACAGGGGCAAATGAATCTCGGTTATGTATATACCTCATGGTGTTAAATACGTTTGCAATGCCGTGGATCGGCGCCACGTGGGAATTCGTGGGTCAGCCGTTACTGAGTGTACGAGGATGAATCTAATGTGGATGCCTTGCTTTTCTGGTTGATTTGCAGGAAAACAAGCTTGGGGACATTTGTTTCTCTCTTCGATATGTGCCGACTGCTGGAAAACTCACTGTTGTCATTCTCGAGGCCAAGAACTTGAAAAAGATGGATGTCGGCGGATTATCAGGTGTGGTATGAATTTCTTCTTCATCGCCCAAGGCAATGGTTTAGATCTGCGGAGAAGATGCTAGTGTTTATATTATAATCTTCTCAGAATGCATTTTGAATATGCCAATGGCGTTTATCGGGAGGAATATGGTGAATTTCACCATGTAATAACCGTGTAACTGTAATGAGAAATGGCGAGGAAAGTTAAAGATTTCCATGAAAAACTGTTTTAAACTAATGGGTTTACCGTTACGCAGATCCGTACGTGAAAATTGCTCTAATGCAAAACGGGAAGAGAATAAAGAAGAAGAAGACGAGCATCAAGAAATGCACACTAAATCCTTACTACAACGAGTCATTCACGTTTGAAGTTCCATTCGAACAAATCCAGGTTAGTAACTTTCTGCTTGATCATTACGATTACGTTTCCCATTCTGTCCAGTTCCAGTTCACTTCCATTTTTTTGCTGAAATTACCGAAGCGTCTTGTACTCAATTTAGCATTCTAACTACTGAAAATTGATCCAATTTTGATGCTCGAACTCTTGAGGCTACGCCTATCCAGTAATACTAATTTTTCAGGGTTTCAGGAAAGCAATAAAATATGTTGTAGTATGTCATGCTTAATGCCTTCTAAGTGATTACGGATTTCGACATTGGCACTAGCACCACCGCATTCAGCAGTGTCTGAAACCTAGGCAAGTGACTAACTTTCTTGCGCATGGCGCAGCATTAGCGCAGGGACAACAAAAATGTTTCAACGAAATCAACAGCTAAATTTTTCTTACGGGATTTAATACGTGATTTTTAATCTTCCAGGGGACCCGGTTTCCAATATTTTAAATACTTACTGTAGCAATACAAACACGATGTGCGGTAGTCTCTTGGGTCTCGATTTGACAACTTTTATCCACAATTTCGTTCAGAGTCCGTAATCAAGCCTTAATTAAAACCCAAAGTAGTGAATTTTTACTATAACTGCAGGGTATCCCAAAACAGTGTACCACTTTTGTTTACCCTCTAGTATCTGAACCCATAATTCTATATAAGTCGTTTTGGTAGCAATCCAGGCCTGAGGCTTTGAGGTTTCGAATGGTGCCATACCTTACTTCCAAGAAACAAATTCATATGCCGCAACACCAGAAACCAATCTGGTGGTATGGGTGCCATGGTCGAAGTCCATATTTACTTAGACGGTATCACTCGTCAATCATATTAAATTCAAACAAAATTATCTAGTATGCAACCCTAATAAATGCTTTTGTAGAGGCAATCTTTGATCATTACGTATAGTATCAAGGTTAGATTAGTAGAAGCACTTTGTTGGAACAGTAAGTTTACCGAAAGCGAGGTACTCGTGTGCTATGGCAATTGTTCAAACACAGTTTCCGATTTACTAGGCGACAAATTTGCATACTTTGCACTTTCATGCAATGATCAGCCCAAATCCAGTTTTAACTTTGATCGAAAATGCATTTTTTGAAATTCGGTGAAATTTAACCACATTTTTTCCATTTTCGCCATGTCTTTCGCATTAAACGCAGTTTCAGTATCTTTACTGGATTAATTATGGTATTTTGGATGCACTTATCTCCAATTTTTAGTAAAAATAGACATCAGAGTTCACCGCCATCCATAATTGCAGGCAAGACTGTGATAACTGTCGTGGCTCTTTTAGATACAATGAGGTATCAACTGCTTCACTGGTGCCGTAAAAGCGCCAAACACAAAACAGCAATTGGGTTACTCAAGTTGGGTCAATATTACGGGAAAGGGGCGGGTGGGTAACGCAAAATGCTTGCTTTCTAACGTTGGAGGGCAAGGAACACGGGAATGTAAAGTATTTTGTTCGAAATGGCTGATATAGTGTTAGATCCCTTCTATTTGTTGGCGACGCGAAGGCATTTTATGGATCTAATACGTCTAACAGGATGGAAATGAAAAACGAATAATCACGACGAAAACGAAATCATAATAATCATTATGTAATATTTTAAAATAGGATATGTTATAGGAAACCAGCCGTCGGAGTTAAAATATCTTGCTGTTTATTGAGGTAATAAATGCGTATCAATGACTTTGACTTTTATGAACGCATTATTGGGATGAAAGGAAAAACGGCGTTATACATTTGTTGCCTTAGTGATCGTATTTCTCCGTGTATACACTGGTAATTGGAACTGTGAGCCCCACGCCCCCACAGTCGATACAAAAAATCTGGGTAGTCCCTAGGCATTTCGGCAAACTAGATGCGATAAATGGTATCGTAAATAACGTTCGTGGTGAAATTATTAATTGTTTATCCATCAGAGCGGGTAATTATGCGCGATCAGTGGTGGTAGTACGGCGAATTCAGTAATACGTATGTCAGTTAACGGAAATATAGCAAGGGATACTCTACCTCGCTGAAGAGGCTTTTCGTCCGTCCAGAGCGGCGGTATAGACCTTAGTGTTATGGGGTACCACTCAAATTTATGTCATGATGTTGGAATAATATAATTTACAAATTCCGGTTGACTTTGCAGAAAGTGCAGTTGGTGATTACCGTAGTGGATTATGATCGGATTGGGACGTCGGAACCGATAGGAAAAGCAGTGCTGGGTTGTAATGCGACCGGGACAGAACTACGACATTGGTCGGACATGCTTGCATCCCCAAGACGACCGATTGCTCAGTGGCACACTCTCAAAGAGCCTGACGATGATAAGAAGGATTAAGAGGACCATGAACATAAGAAATTTTTTTAGGTTAAAGAATAACGCCTATCTAAATGTTCCAATCTCTCGTCAACTCTCCTTCGAAATTCAGAGTCAATACTGCGAAGAGAAACAATCACGAGGCCTCTCCTAATCAGCCTAGATGAATGAATCAAGATACCAATCAAACTTGGAATGGACATGCGCCAAGATCAGCCTGGATTACCTTATCTTTTCCCTCTGACGGAGCAGCATCCCGAAGCACACACAACTTCTTCCACGACCGTATTGTTAAGATACATACGGTATTGCGTAGGGATCAAGCTGGTGAAATTTGAAGACATATAACAGCCTGCCGCCGCGCGGACTATGGCCTCTTCGAAGTGACACTATTAGGCTCGATCCTCAGTACTCGCAGATTAACGTAGTAACTCCAAGCACTTTTGCCTGCTTCAGGTAGAGGTGTGTAGGTGCATAAAAAACCCTTGCATTAATGCTTCTACTTTTTCCAAAGGAAAAGATACACGAACAGGAAGGAAACTTTAACACAATACTATTGCTGTTGCAGCTAAAATATTGCTCCTACTCCAGCCATACTGGTGGTAGAGTGAATGCTTTGCCCAGGAAATTTGAAATTTTCGTCTTTGGTACCGCCATATCTTTGTAAACATACAAATACGGGAGGGCAACTGATCCTGTTTAATTATACGTCCCGGAAGGATTCCCAGCTTCTATCCTCGCAAATACACCTCACAAACTATGACGATCTTCCGTTTCTATTATTCATAAACATATTATATATATTTTCTATAAGTCGGCAAATATGCACACACGGACTCGATGAAGAAACACTGCGATAATCAGCTATCAAACCAAATTCCCTCCTTGAATCGTCACAATGAGGAAACAAGATGAATTACATAACTATAATGGCACCATAGGGGAAAATAGTTACGAGACAACAGGAACATATTTTACCCTGTACAAAAATGTATTTATGCAACTTATTATGTGACATCTCAAACAAGCATAATTTGTTAATTTACTCTTTCAACTGTCAATCATTCCGCCGCAAAAAGCTTGATAATCAATCATGGTGTACTTCAATACTGTACAGTTAATAATGACCTCTACGAATCTCTATGGTACTATACTTTAGCTATGGTAAGTTGTGAGATAACTAATACTATATACATATGAATACGGTTCAACCATAGGGTAACTCCATATGTTGTAAATAGTGCAGTGACGGCAGTATGTGCGCGGACTTCCTTCCCCGTAGTCGGACGAGAGATAAGTGTGGTAGTGAAAGTCCCAAGCCTTATCAATTTAACTGTGCTGTACCCATAGTACTGTCCGGTCCTTATAACCACACTCAACTTTACACAATTTCTTCCAAAGCATAGAGCACTACGTCACTCTGAGCAGGTTCTTAATCCTCAATGCAGTCCTCCTTTCTCTTCGAATGACTTAAAATTTCCCTGTAAAATTAACACTTAGCATCTGGATGAACAGGAAGTATTATGAATTATCACGATTCTCTCGAGAGAGTTTCAACGACATTTACATGTACCAAAATCATTAATTTTTTACGTGATTCAAAGGGAAAATATCCTAGGTGGGGCGGTTCCCTTTGTGTGCGAAAACACTTTTATATAGACAAGGCTGGGTCAGTGTGCGTAAGTAAGATAGTTTTTCTAGCCCTTTCATGTGTTCAAAACGGAATGTGTGTGTCGCGTGTTATGATTGAGTGAAAGCTTGGCAGGTCCTTATGACCTAACGCCACCCTCACAGTTCTGTTCACCAGTTATATAACGCCGAAAAGGTACCTACAGGTTTGCTTCATCACTGCATTTATTGAAACGCTGCTTCGTCCGGTAAAGATTCAGTTCAAAGTTACGAATATAAAAATTTCCAAATTGATCACCGTTGCTGTCCAGAAAATATTTAGGTTAGACCGTCTTTTTTCATAGTTTGTCCACAAAAGGGATCGGATGGTTTTAAAGATTGGGGAAGTACAGTGCAGTCGAATTTCCAGGTTGCCGCAGGTGCTCTTCGGCAGATGTAGTCTGGGAGTTCATCGCCACAAGGGTACTGCAGGGACACATGCCTTACGAGGTTGAAATTTAATAGGGAGGGGCAAAAGGCTACCCTGAGCAAAGTTTAGGGGAAGGTAGAACAAATAATGGACAATCGAACACCTCCCTGATTAATACACTCATACATAATTGTAAGCAGGAAAACACATCCATAAATCTCAGACTATTTTCACAAACCAATCCCCTGTTTGCTAGTGTTTCCGTACCCTACCCTGAGTAAGACTAAGGATTCTGCAGGATGTAATGGCAATGTCAGATAACGTTGTGACTCCTGCAGAGTTGAACATTACTACTATTGTACCCAAACTGAAACCGTATACAGTCATTAACCGTTCGGAAGGGCGGTACCAAAACTAAACGGGCTTATTCTAACCGTAAATGTTAGGTTATAGAGAGAGGAGTTTCGTGGAAGCAATCACTGGTGCAACGTTAAGCCAACGATGAATGAAACATATGGTAGTAGCATAGGCTTGGGGAAGCATAGAGATTAGAGAACGCGTAGCTCATCACACTATCATCCTCCCACCCAATTGGCGCGGGAGGTCAGAAATTGTTAAACAAGGATAAAGATCCAGTAATTTTTTACTTCGTCTCTCAGAAGTGAACTATTCTATACAAACCTACAGCTATGAAGAAGCGAACTCATACATAGGAAGGACGAAATATGGGATAGATAAAACACATCAAATGTAAATGATGATAATCAGAAGCGCAATCTGTGTGAAAAGTTTTAGTATTTACCAGTCCTCTAAGCATTATCCAGCTCGGAGGTGATTATTGATGAAGCTATGCAGTTCAGTGCAGTGGTGTACGTAATTTAGATAATGTTAATGAAAAATCAACTGCAGTGCAGCTTGTTTAAATGCAGCGTAGCCCTTGTTCCGAAGACTAATCTATGCAGTGTCAATCGGAATCGTTTGTGCGGTAAAGTCTCGTTTCGGGAGGTGGCTTCAGGGCTCCCTCAGTTACTGCTACTGAATATAGCTTAAACACATATTAGCTTTGGGTAGCAACACTTCAAATTGGTGCCTGTCACTCTGGATATGGAAAATAATATGAAGTAGAAAATCACATCGTGGTTAGACCTCATGGTATGCTTTCTCCCGTGTGGCAGCTCCTGTGCTCTGGAATCCTGTAATTGAATAGGAAATTATGTTCAATCGCATTCACGTTATCACGACAAACAGGTTGCTGCTGTTACTAATGTCATCTGTAGCAGTCTACAGCATTCTCAGATGTACCGACTGAAGATAGTGATGTTCAATACTTCAGCTTTGTTTTACAAAACAATTTTTAACGCAAGATTGTGATCATTTAGCATAAAAAAGGTCGTAACATGTCGGTAGCATACGTGTAGCGAAGAATTCCGACTTGGTATCTGCAAGCAGCTACTTAGGCATATTCCAATGAGGAATTGCAAGAACTCGTATAAAGAATATAGATTCCCGGTGTATCTTGTATAATTCTTTAATTTCTCCGAAATTTCTACTATAATTCTTGTTGCAGATCATTAGATTATAAGAAGTGTCCATACGTGGTATAAATGTAGCCTGCTTTGCGTGACATTATTTCCATTCTGAACGATATAATTTTGAGTGAATATGATAGTACTAGTAGCAGCCGCAATATTTAACTCATCCTTAACATTTACGCAGTACCTTGGGATAAATGGTGATAATTGGTTCATAATCATGTCCCCAGACGATAGTCGAATTAGAATATGAATTTTCGAAGCCCCGATCAGTGAATCCTGTATAAAGTTTACTGCGGTGAAACAATCATCAAAATTTGGCAGCCTCCGTGTGAACAGTGTGGAAAGTTGCAGAAGTTCCAACAATAGACGCTGTGCGTAGTTTTTTTTACTATCTTTTATTTATGTCCGCCCTGCAGTGAGGTGTAAATAACCAAGCACAAAGTTATAACCCCAGCCATGAAATCCCTGGCATTTTGACTGTGGAGTGAGATAGGCTATAACAACATGTGCTATAATCTTTTAGAGTAGACGAAGATCATTGCATATATAAAAGGTGATGTCAGAATAAAGGCCCCACCACTGTAGGACTTGCATTGAGTATAATTCTCAAGAATGATATAAGTTCAGGTTTAAAGCGAAGCTACGCAATAGGAGCTCTTTCGTCACACCGTAGACATTATCTCTTTTGTGTAACGTTTTGGGTCAAGTTAGATTGTAGGGGTAGTGGTGTAATTAAACATACTTTAGCAGGTATACAGAGTAGCTGTGTGCGAGTAGAGGAGCAGGATATTAGAGATATTTGCTAAACGTAAGATTTGTAATGACATTAATTGATTTTGCTGTTCAGGGTATGTAGAGTGGGATGTGTGTGAACTCGGTTTACTTGTTCATGTCGTTGAGAGTGATAGTGTTCGTGTTGAGGCTTGTGTTGTTAAAAGGAACATGCTTTCGAGTATCAAGAATTACATACTTACTACTAGTACTCACAATCACAAGTACGTAAATGTTTCATGGAATACTGTTTGGGATATTGCTAGTGGGTGTACCTTGTTAAACTTTAGGAGATTTAATTTAAAGTTCGTAGTACGGTAGGGTTGGATTTGTGATCTTTGTTGGTGGTGATTTGGTGATTGATTGTGACGCAATATAATAAAAAACAGACGAGAAGGACGAGAGGCGTTGAGCACGTAGACTTGTAGGATTGACCCCGACTACCGTTTCTAGTAGTCAGTCTCGATGATCTTGTGAGGAGCCATGTCATGGTGTGTGCCTGGATATTCACGACGTGACGACAGACTGGGTGAATGATGCCGACGATCTACCGTAGCGCATCGCACAGATTAATGCGAACAGTGGTTTGCGGTGATTCGACTCAACAATCAAACACCCTGCAGTCTGCTGTCTTTCTCTATTAAATTGCGGGATGTCAGTCCAACGGTATATGGATTGCTTAAAAGCCACTCGTTCGTGTTCCATGTTAACCATAGTATATGGACGGTGTAGTATGTATTCCTGCAGTATTGCAAGGTTTCACTTTACGACGTTACTAATGTTTGCACGGGTACATAGGATTACTGCGCGGTAGCAGTGGTGCATGTTCTCGTGCTAACAGCTGCGATAAATCAGGAAGGCTGTGTTAAACAAAAGTGTACAGTATCTAATTATTATCTTTGTTGATTATATGTGGAATCGCAATGGAAAATGACATGATATTAATCAAATATAGCCGTGATTTGTGAAGAAAATATCCATAGATCTTGTGGAAGTTAAACATTATACGTAAAAAAGATATTGCCATGCATATTTATCGTTTATTGTTGTATTTGATCATGATCACTATCATCATTGTTATTAATATTATTCGATATTATCATTGTTACGAACGTGGGAGTCATATTTCATCTATATTATGTAAATATTGCTGGTAAATATAATGAATCAATCGTGAATCGCCATTGTTTTGTCTTCATCGGGCACCCTATTTATTTTAATTACAGTACCACACCACTCTCACAATTATGGATTTGTTAGCAGACTGCCAGCAGAAGCGAAATTTTTGACAATATTCGCCAAAATATTGTTAGATATCATTTGAGGTTTCATTGTTTATGACTCATTCTAATAGCAACTTACATAGGAGGACTGAGAAGTTCTCATCCACCAGAAAGTTTTGAATGGTGTCGAAATAATTCATATTACTAGTCTATCAAGTGCAATCAAGTGAAGTTTTGTACGTATTACCCTTTTAATGGTGTGAGACGTCACATAGGGTTATTTCAAAAGAAAACGACATGGTTTGTGCATTATGGTGATGGATTTCCGAATCTTTCCCAAAATATGACTGTATCATAGAGTAATTGACAGTCCACAACGTAGTTCCGGTGACCGTTCATTCTGGCGGGAAATAATAACATTTTTTATGCTTCGACGGGGAAAAACGCATTACTGACGAACCCCTCAACCAGTTTGAATCAAATTTGTTTTAAAGGATACAGAATTAAATTCTCTAGGGTCTTTTTTCAGGGTTTTATTAAGCCGATTATAGAGAATTTGATTCTCTATCTTCTGAAACAGACATGACTCAAATCGGTGCACAGGTCAGTGAGTTATACACTTTGTCAAAATTTTGATGCGAAGTTAAACAATTTGGAAATTCTGAATTACTGTGAATTTCATTTAGAAATTTTCCCATGTTTGGTTTGAACTTAGATAAAACCACGACATGCTTTACAGAACCTTGAAAAAAGACCCTAGAGAATTTGATTCTGTATTTTTAAAACAGATTTGACTCAAATTGGTTAAGGGGTTCATCAGTAATGCGTTTTTCCCCGTCGCAGCCTAAAAAATGTCATATTTCCCGCCAAAATGAACGGTCACTGGAACTTACGTTGTGGAACGTCAATTACTCTATGATTATCATGTCATGTGTCAGTCATGTTTTGGGTAAGATTCGAAAATCCATCACCATAATGCACAAACCATGTCGTTTTCGTATGAAATAACCCATAATTATTCAGACTCTCCGTCATTTCCTTGCTTCAAAATCAAATACTACAACCAAAGATATAGCAGGGACGAGCGAGCGTGGCACTTAATAGGAAGGTCAGTCTAGTATCCACAACGGATCGAATCGGGATTAATAGCACCCCACCTCTCCTCTAGCATGTGCTAACCCTAAGGCCTTTCGCCCAACTAACGCCTACTTTCGGAAAAAATCAAAGTTTGAAGTTTCACCAAAAATGAGTCTGAGAAAATTAGAATGGGAATAAACCTGACACATAACTTTAAAAGACCTTCGATTACAACATGTAAACTTCTATCTGCAGGCTGTGGATGCGTGTGTTGTGTCGTTGTTTGTGTGTGCATGTGGTGTGGTAAGCATAGACCTCATTGCACACATCCGCACGGACGACACATCACACGGCCAAAACGTTTCCATCCTCCTAATTCCCAATCCTGCCTCCGAGGCCCGAACAGTGGTCGCGTAGGCAGCTTCACTGTGCTGTGCTAGCAACTGGACTCATGAATCAGTCCAGCCGCCAGCACAACAACAATCCGCACTAAAAGCATTGATGTGTATGCATACTTATAGAAAGTATCCTTTGACTCTTCACCTGCTGCTCCCCTGACCTAAATTAAAAAATCCAAACCAATGCGGTTCTCCGCCCAGCCTTCAAATTACCTCTGAGCGCAATTTAAAAAAATAAAAAAATATTTGTGACCAGTATCGTCGGACAACTCCTTATATGGAAAGCCTCAGTCTCTTCTCTAACCCCCTTCCATTCTTATTACCTGCTAATCGCAGGTAATAAATGGTACGATATGGTCCGTGCTGGTTTGACTATTGGTAGCTTGATACTCGACTTTCTGACGAAGCGGGCGGTGCTAGCTTACTATGCGTCTGATTACTTTGGTATAATTCACATTTTAGCACAGCCGTTTGTACCGACTACTGACGAGTCCCACCGGCATATATATTACATTACAGTACCCTCCGCAAAGTGCGGTTTAGCACTGTGCCTACTTCCTTTAGCTGGGGACGGACTATGGTTTCAGCGTCGACGGTCGACGCTAAAACCTGCATTATTTTTAGTGTGGCTACAAGAGCCGAATGTGGGTCGTGGGTCGATTTCAATTAATGCCATAGATACTACAAAATCTCCTACATCTTTTGACTTAGTTTTGAGTATCTTCAAGTGCCGAAGCCGCACTCTCGTCCAGTTCCGAAAAATATTGTCTAAATCCAAGATGGATTCAATCGGTTACACAAATGCAACTCACGGATTCAGTTGCGACTTAACCACCCCTTTCTTCAGTGAAGATCTGAAAAACATTAAAGTACTCTAGGTTACGTGCCCAAATTTGACAAAGCTATTTCTATAAAACTTCAAAAATTTTGATACATCTGTGACGTGACCATTATCGTTGACAAAGTGTGCTACAGCACGATTCCTCGAGTTGAATTCCTTCAAATTTTTGCAATAATAAGCGCTAAAAAAGTTCAATGAAGACAGTCTTGCAAAATATAGTTTATTGAACGCGTCAGCGCGATAGTTTACAAGCAGGCTTCCTGTTTTCTGAATTAAAAGCTAAACTCCTGACGTTAAGAAGTACGACGAAAAGCTCGTAATTTCCGTTCGTCAGTTATGTTTTATTTATCTGCAAATATTTGTCCTCATATTCCAAGCAGTCCCAAATTCACTTTCAGACAATGTATTAATGTGACCTGCGGACGCGAAATGTACATTTAAAACGAAAACCGTATTACACACAACCCGAAATCGACAGGATGATGATTCCCAAATCACGTGTTAGGACTGTTTAAAAGCCGTCTATACTGCCGGGCTTCCGGAAGTCCGCATTAGCAAAGAAAGAACCGTTTTCCCCTCTGGCTACTCCACAGCTAGCAGCTATGCTGGTGCTACGTGTCATAATGTGCCCTAGTTCACGGAGACCATCCACTTGTTGCTGCAAAACGTTTTCGTTATAAAAACATAATTGTTAAGGCCACTTCACACTTCGTTCATTTCAAGTGACACACCATATTATAAGTTCAGGGTATTACCTTTAACACTCCATATTCGTAGGACACTTCCATGGGGTAAAGCTGATGATGTACGCGTGGGGCGTCAATTGCCTCTTTAATAGTTTCATTGAACCACAGGTTCCGCATTGATACCTGCCATGGAGAAAATGCACAAACTCTAACCTCTGTCAGAAAATATCCTCTCGGGTAACTTGACCAGCACACGTACCAAAGTCGTGGCAGTGGTGATACGCGTTCCACCGGCGGCCCCGACGACGAGTCTGACATCTCCTTCCTCGTTTACAAATACAACAGGAGTCATTGATGACAAGGGACGCTTCCCTATTCAAAATAAGATCAAAACATCGTCAACTTCTACGTGTCGATATCATATTAGCGACAATCCTACCTGGTTTTATGAAATTATTCGGCGACGGTGGGACACCGAAGTAGTTCGTGATATTAGGTGCTGAGAAGTCATCCATTTCATCGTTGTAAATAATGCCCGTTCTCTGTGATCTAATGGATGCACCAAAACTAATAGAAAATACTTAGAGCACATTACTTACACTCAGTACATAAATTGAAAATTTCACTTGTAATTTTTTCGTCTGCATTATTACTCACTACAGATTAATAGTGCTTGTGCAGGCCACAGCGTCCCCATCCGGTCCCACTATTGACATATGTGATGTACCATGATCATCGGGAGTGTAGTATTCAGCGCCGTAGTATTCATAATCGTTACTTGTAGAATTTAGCTTGATGAGTTTCCGAATATTCTCCAGATAATCGTCAGATGTCAAATTTCCAATGAGCTACAACATTTTTCATGTGCTTGCATAATTACGACGCTTAAACAATCTCATCAATCTAAAACACTTACTGATAAGACTTCCTCCTTAATTTCATCATCGCGGAGGTAGTCTCCCATAAATGTTCGTTTAGCATACGCATGCTTAAATGCCTCAATGATAAGATGGTAAGTTTCCGTAGGATTTCCGAGCCGCGCCAACCCCGCAGAAAGGTCATATTCGCTCAGAAGTTTCATCACAAAAGCCATTAAGGTTCCGCTTCCAGGTGGCGGCACGGCAAACATGGTATACCCTCCACTTATGTTTACTTGTACAGGATCCGTAATGCTAATTCTAGACATAAAGGGAGCAATCAAAATCTTCGAAATATTCGGCAAAGTAGTGAACAGTGAGATATAATATTACTCGTAGTTGGCCATGTCATCCATGGTTATTATCCCACCAAGCTTTTGCAGGTCATCAACAAACCATTCAGCTAGTTCTCCAGTGTAAAGCTCGTCTCCGCCCAACGATGCAATCTTTTCGAGTGTTTTAGCAAGTGCTGGTCGCGTTATAATATCATTCAGTTTCAGAATTTCACCGTTACTGTCTAAGAAAATTTCACTCATCCCAGGGTCTTTCCTAATATTTTCTTCCTCCGACCGAATAGCATTGGCAGTATGCTCGTCGATTAAGAATCCATTTTTACATATTTCAATGGTAGGGTCAATGATTCGACTCCAAGATACATTGCCACCTAGTAAAAAAATTGTTACCGCAAAAATCAAAATTTCAAATATTTGAACTTCTGACTAAATGGAATCCATTTGCTCGCACAGAAGGAGTGGCTTTTAGTTTAATATCACGCGTTACTTTCTTTTGTGCATAAAAACGCTCACACTTGAAGACTGACCTTCAAGACAGCTACATGAATTCAGTCTCAGCAAGTTTCATCTCTCGATATTGTAAGTTATCTTATGCATTCAAGTTGGTTGACTAAAAATTTTGGGTTCTCACTGCAGCGTTTGAAGTTTGGGTTATATGTTTACCTCCACCATTTTTACCACTTCCGAAACGGTTGAACATTTCCCAGTAACCCTTCATCTCTCCGGGTACTCCGACAGCAAGGGCACTCTTTTGGGATAAATTTGAGTCTCCATTAAACATGTCTTCTGTCGCGTTTGCTGGGGCACTCTCTCGTGCAATGATAGCCTAAAAAACATTAACGTGGACCCAATTTTTTCCAACGTTAATTATTTGTCAAGGGTGTGTTAGGACTTACGTAGGCTTTTTGCTCTGCTTTTTGGTAGTAAACCATTAAGAACCCACCACCAATTCCCATGCTGTGAGATCGGATCACACCCTGGCACAACAAAGTACCTATTGCGGCATCCACTGTATTTCCCCCATCCTCCAAAATTTCTCTGGAAATACAAGAGGTAGTTAATCTCGCTGTACATCAGTGTAAACTACTATGGATTCAGATTCGCTTCATGCCTTCCTATTTGTGCACATCTTGGGGCATCACAACTTATGGCTGCATTATCGAAGGCACGCATTTCAGAGTTCGAGGGTGGCAATGGCTCCGTTGGATCCGGTGGATCCCCTCGACTTTCGCTGTTGTCACTGCGCTTGACCAGCAAGATTACAGCCACTGTTCCAACCAGAATTCCCACGGCTACCACTCCGCCAACAACAGTTAATGATTTGCGTCTAAACAAACATTAAGTAAATACAGGATTCAGTATACTAGGAGTGTTAAGAGATGGAGTCAACTCAGAATTCAGAGTCGCATCCACAACCACAATGACCAAACAATACTGTACTGAAGGAAACACGTTTCATCTTGCATTGTTGCATATTGCATATTGGTGAACTGCTGAGCTGAAAAGCCAAAGCACGACATAAAAACATATTTATCACTTTTTTGCAAGATTCTCATCTACCAGTTCATGGGATGAGGAGACGCCCTCATTTTACCCTTTTCCATATGACCTAACATGAGCAGGTTAGATTTTAGTGCTCCGGACTTGCATAGTAGTGCACAGTCAGCTACAAACAATGCACAAGAACATTGAAAACATTAGAAGTGATGCCCATAAGCCTACAATACAAACATGAGAATGTCACACTCGGATATCTCGGACTGAAGCTTACAAGGGGATATTCTCAGGTGTCCGCGGCGCACACCACCGACATCTAATGCAGCGCAGAGCTTATCCATAATGACTACCTCTTGCAAAGCAGTATGTGCGGAAACTCAATTTTGACCTAACCAGATGGTCACTAAGTTTTGGGTCAAAATGTGCAAATACGTGCAAACTGAAAAATCCCATAAGGATTTTCCATTTTTGGATTTCGAGTGATTTTTGAAAAACGCTCAAAAACGGCTCTACTGCTGTTGTATATGGGTATTATCCACTTTGAGAGTTAAAAAACCAACATTTTTCATTTTCTGAAAATTTCACCGCCTTGAGGTAAAAAAAAGTTTCGAAGCCAATTTTCGTCTCATGACTCACTGCGTGTATAAATGGGGACTCACTCGAAATCCAAAACTGGAAAATCCTTATGCGATTTAGCACGGGATTTTTCAGTTTGCACGTATACCCTCCCCCATTGCAACTATTGACCTCAAACTTTGTGACC
>WJFA01001454.1:0-21320 GCA_009870155.1 Pseudobourletiella spinata | reverse complement strand
AAATGAAGCGTGATCACAATAACAAAATATCGTCTTCCGATTTGTTATTGTTAATACAGCTAACTCAGTTAGGAGATTTTGTTACTAAATTACAACACTAGAGCCACCTGACAGTGGAAAAAGAGACACGTAATTGACTATCCCGGCCTGCATCCTTTCATCACCTATCAAAATATTATACTGGGGACAACATGGACATAGTGGAACGTGGCAGGGACAAAAAGTTGGAGAGCCACATTCGTTCGTGAATGATATGCGGAGATAAAAGTGGATTAGTTTACTCATTAATAGTTTCCAAAACGTCATATATCAACTCTGCACACTTTCCGTCCAAAGTTCACCTCATCATCACCTGAGAGAGAGATCACGGAAATACACACACTCTTTTAGTATCCTTTCATAATGATCTCATAGCGCTCATGATGACAAATGAATGAGAATTCAAGCGCTTACCAATTCACGGGAGTCAAGGTCCGAAAGGTTTCATTCATAATCGGGATCGGGATCCATGCATGCTACTGGACCCACAGCGGAGCGGCTTCTATAACTTGAACTCAGTTCTTGCATAACCTATAGATTAGTATTTACTAGTAGTAAATATTTAACACTTCAGCTCGGAATCCACATGATCAAATGATAATTTTGGTAAATGAAGGCACGAGTCAAGTTACACATGTGAGAGGAGAATTTGCTTGCAAATTTCGAGCCGGAGCCGAAATTGGCCCCTTCTCGTCCAAGTGGAACATTAACAGACTAGCGAAATTCCCTTCAACACCTCGAGGTAGCCAAAGATAATCTGATTCAAACAGCCAAGTTATCGCTCCAGAAATTTTACTGCTTATACCTTTCAAAGCTTTTGTGACAATTTTTTTCTGAAAACGATTAAATTCTCAGTTGTCGTTCCCCCTGTAGATTTTTCTGCAACATGAAATATTATATACAGCTTTTTTGCCTTCTCCAAGCATGTGATGAAGCATCACGTCGGAAGTTTTCCACGCCGGTAATTTTTGGCGGGTTCTAATTAATTTTGGCGGCGATTCAGGGATTTGTACAACTGAAAAATGGACACATGGAATGAAACGAAAAGCTTCGGCCCGGCCCGGGAAGTTGGATGACGTTAAAAGCGCGGGAAATTGGCAAAAAGCACAAGCTTGTTACTATGCATCAATACATTCTCACAAATTACATAGTGCTATGCCTGCATACTGAAGATCGGGGATCCGGATGGGATATAGACAGATCAAGTCTAATAGTACACTGGGGCCTTTTGTATGCATCTGTGCATAGGATGATGATGATACGCGTTCATCTATCATCTGTGTAACAAGCATTGGGACTGGACTGGACGGGACATGATGAAGTGGATGGGCAACTTTTTTTGCTCATTGCAGTTATCCCGTACGTTCCCAAAAGGTGAGAGCCGCTACAAGCAGTATACGTGGGGTTTTGGCACTATATATACACATTGCAAAAGGAAGGCGCGAAATGTTTTTTTCTCACAATTAACCTGAACCTCCTGGCGCCATTTGCCTCTGGTTACTGGGAACTAATAGCATGGATGCAGCGGACCTCCTGAGCCAGTTAAACTATAGTCTCATCAGCATTTTGCAGTTGTCAAGAGAGCCGTAGTGCTATCCTGATCCTCCAAAAACCTTCAAGTGAAGTGGGGAGTGTTTGGGTCCGTGGGTAAACCGTCGGTGAGTGTGGTAGGTTGATTCAGTTGATAGTGTGAGAGCGCCTTGGGACGTTCCAGAAGAGGAATATGCAAATTAAATTAGATAGGGAGAGTGTGCAGAAACTGGCGGATGAGGTGATGTCGCAAGCGAAAAATGTGCTGTCCTACCTCCTACTACCGGTGTCAATACCGCTGCTATTCTGCCAGGAAACTTTAGTCTACTTGAAAGAAGTTACAGGGATGGGCAGGCGGAGTTTGGAAGGGCAGGTGAGGGTGTAGGTTTTATTTTATTTGCAATTAAAAAAATGACAGTTTGAGAGGATAACAATAATCTTTGGTTTTTTTTAAATTTCATAGGTCGTATTAATCACGGGAGCCTCCTCTGGGATCGGAGAAAGTCTTGCAAAGCTTTTTTACCAAGCTGGCTGCAAGCTGATTTTGGCATCTCGCCGGAAAGAACAGTTGGAACGTGTGAAAGATGAGCTTGTCCGACTCACCACGGTATGTGCTTTTGACTCTACGATTGACTCAGTGGTTTTATGATTAACTACTGCGTGAGTTGGAAACGCGAAAATTTATCTTTAATATTAGGGATGTTAGGTGAAAATTTTCCATGGTTTAATTCAATTTTTTTGCTGTGCAGAAGGGAACTGTGTATGTACCGGCAGTGGTGGAAATGGATCTATCTCAGGTGTCAACCCTTTCTGCCAGATGTCAAACAGCCTTGGATATTTATGGTCACATTGATGTTCTGGTGAACAATGCTGGAGTTAGTCATCGGGGAAGTGTTTTGGACACGCAGGTGGAAGTGGCGCAGAGGATCATGAATGTCAACTATTTCGGCACATTAGCCATAACGAGAGGTTTGATTTATTTTGGATTTTATGGGGAAAGGATTTTAAGCTGGACTGTTATTGAGCTTTAAAATAATTTTTGTTTTCAACAGAAATTGCTAAGAAGATGGTAGAGAGGCGTTCCGGCTCCATCGTGTTTGTAAGCAGTCTCCAATCCAAAATTGCCCTGCCGTTCAGGTGCGGATTTATTGTTTTTATTATTATTATGATGTCATAATTTAGCAGTAGCTACTTAAAATTATGTAGATTATACCAACGAGTTCTTCTTGTATGTGAATAGGTCGGCTTATTGTGCGTCAAAACATGCATTGGTCGCATTAGCTGACAGTCTCCGGGCGGAGCTGAACTCAAATGGGGTGAATGTAACGACGGTTCACCCCGGTTACGTCAAGACGAATCTCTCATTAAATGCCCTCACAGGGTCGGGAGAGCGACACAACCAAATGGATGCCAATACTGAGAGGGGCTACAATCCAACGTATGTAGCTGAGCAGATCTTCAACGCAGTCCGAGGAGCTCAAAAGGAAGTGTACGTCTGTACTCTGCTTCACCGATTAGCAGTATTCCTTCGGGTGCTGTGCCCACGTACCTTCTTCTACCTACTGGCCTGGCGAGCCAGGAGGGCAGTTCAGGAGTAGTGTGCCTATGCTCATGCATTTTTCAAAGTCAGGGAAAGGTGCGAGATGCAGCTTCCTCAAAATCGTAAGATTATTACGATGTTCAGTGCTCACAGTCTTGATATACTTAATGTGGTGATATAGTTAGAGCGGTTGCTGTCTGAGCGGGTTGTCTATGACGTTTTGTATCTACTTACTTATTAATCACGATCACACCAATGTTCCTTATCATCTAAAAAATATTTTTTTCAAATTTTCAAATTGTAAAAAGAACCGCTCGTATGTGAGAGACTGATGCAATCAAGCGCTGCTGCGGAGTATTGGAGTATTGTAACAACAACAACAACGCATCAGCGCCAATAAGTACTGTAGTAAGGAGCGGAAAAGTTGTAAAATTAAACTTGTATTTCACGTTTATTGTAACGTCGGTCGAAAGTTCTCTGTTACAAGATATTATAACATTCGATATATAGCTCTAAATAAATTTCAAAGGGAGTCGTCGTCAATATGTTATCTATTTTCTCACCAAATCTTTCCAGGGTAGCTCCAATGGTAGCTGAATGGGACTCTTGTTTGTAGAATATAGATTTCTAAATGCTCGTCTCGGGGAAGTTGTCAAGTGAATGTTTTATGGTTATTTGTCTTAATATAAAGTTCACCCAGTACGATACGATTATTCTCCTCGCTCAGGTTGAGCAGCCAGATTACTTCCATTAAATTTCGCTTCCCCAGCAACAGCAACCACTTCCGTAGTTAGTTACTTCTCCGTACCTCCCCTCAACGCGAACTAAGCCCGTTCAAAGTGTGTGAAAATCACATTTTAGTATTAGTCAAAATCAAATTCGAGGGTGAAGTAAACAAAAAGTTATCATGGTCCACACGGTTGCAGTCGATGCCGGACTAGAGGGACACGTAGAATTTAAAAGATGAGTCGTAAACTCAGTGCCTTTAGATCAACCACTTTAGAGGAAACAGGAGCATTGATTGATTCCATCAACTTATATATTAATACTTTCACAACTTACCGTGAAGTGGCGAATATTTTTCTACGTACTTGAACATCTGTAACACGACAGTCAGCACGGGCTCATAATCAACAGCTAATGCTAAAAATTTCGTTAGATAACAAAAGCTGTTCGGACAGCTAGGTATAATTACAAATTGAGTTGATTCAAAGTTGTCACTTTAATTACAGCTATACCCGAACGGGTTCGATTCGAAGTCACTGAATAATATCTACTCGACCAATAGCGCATTATACACGATGACAAATTATCGATCTCAGCGTGACCCTCACTCAAAAAGTGCCCATACGGAATTCAGTAACGGAAAAGCAAACCCACGTGTGCGGTACTACTAAATACGTCTCAAACAGGATAATATCCTCACACAAATTCATCCTTTTCTTTTTTGAAATGTCACAAAATTCTAGGTCTGTTCCACGGATCAGTACGATAATTTATCAAATTTATTATTATTGCAATATTGAAAATTCAAGTACACAATAAGTCTTCCCACGCTTTCAAAACTCGCGGACGTGGCACAATAGTGAAAGAGGTATTGCGGACTGTAGTATAGGATAGTGTATTGTGGTATTATAACTTTCGCGTTGAGCCTCAGGGCATGACCACTATTCTAATAATTAATTACATTAGGAAATGTTTTTAACAACTTTTAGAAACCCTTTTTTCATCAACTCCTGTCTTGTGTCTCAGCCTCCAGCAGGGGCCCGTATCACTTAAGAACTGAATCTCCACAGATGTATGCTAACAATAATAATAATTTGAAAACCGTTGGAAGTTTCACTTATCATCACTTCATAATAAACGGTTCACCACAAGTCAGGTTGATAGTATAACCACCCAGCTTGAACTATATCAAAAAAATCAAAATCTGCCACCACGGCCGCCGCAGCGCTCTTCTTGTAAGACTTTCCCAAAAACTTGCATCACACATAAATTCTCTACAAGTTCTTGTATAATATAATAATAGTGTAAGATTTCTAAAATAACTTCCATGTTTTTCACACGGTTCCGGATTTAGGGGGGAAACCTTTTCGGGAAAATAACACACAAAGACAAAATAACAAAAAATGATGATCCGCTTCCACGTCTAATTTCATATTATGTACTGATCCCCATAAGGGGCTGATCCTGATAGCAGCACAGAACAGCCCAATATCTTCGAAATGTTTTTTTTATAGTTTGGCGGTACTTGGTAATATATGCCTTAACATGGGACGAAAAGAAATAAACGAATGAATGACACAAGAATGACGCTTATACCATATGCTTCTAAATATAAATGAAATTTGTTCCATATATAAGAATCATAACAAATATCCTTCTGCCGCCGCTCACAGACTCACAGCTCCCCCACCCCCCCCAATCAATTACCAGTCCAGACTGATTTCTTACACACTCTGATAGCCGCGTGCTCGAGAACGCCGCCGACCGAATAGGTAGGCAGCAAGGACGATTATTACTAGAACTGCCAACGAGATTCCCACAGCGAATGGGACCACAGTAGAAACATCATCACTGCTGCACTCGTACTCTGCAAATCAAAGTCATAGAGAATGAGTCAAAAGTTTCCCTCCATATCCATTCCCAAAAAGCCTTCAGCCCATAGCCTCAAAAATCCTCACCTTTGCTAAATCCCTTGAACTCGGATGTAAGGAATGGCTCGACTCGCAATTGAGAAATTTGAACATCTACACCCTCTCCAAGCTTCACGACGGACTCCGAGTTGCACTTGTATGATCGATTCAAAGGCGTTTCGAATAGCGTCTGATTATCCAAAGAGGCCGTCACTGGTTGACCTAATACAATTTCAACGATCAAAACTTCCCGTCAAGCTCCTTCAATCCAACAAATCCATAATAATGTAAGGGATCATATACATACCCGTGGCACTGTTCACCACATCCACCGAGATTTCACTCAAGACAAAGTGACTATCGCGCTGGGTGAAGGTCACGTTCACAACATTCGACTGAGTCTCATTGCCAACGGTCCAACTCAGACTGGCCGTCACAACGTCCTTCGGACAACTGCCACTGACGTTCGCCACGCTCGCCCAGGAAGGCACCACCACGTGCTCCGTCACATTCTATATGGAACCAAGACATATTTTCCTTTATATCCCACATCCAAGTAATTATTTAATGCTTCCCCACGGGGTCATCATTTTTAAATGGCACCTACCTTCCCGCTCTTCAGATAGACCACGTTCACCTCAATGGCAGCATCCAGGACCAAACAAGTTACATTCTTGTCCGTCGTGCTGTTCACTAGCCAGTGTCCCTTGTTCCCACCATATGGCTGAGGGGCCGGAGCCGGCGGAGTGGGGGCCGGTGGAGCACTGGTAGTTGTCTTCGGGGTTGAAGTCGTCTCCGTCGTAGTTGACGTTGTTTTCGTCGTGGTGGAACTGGAAGTGGAGGTAGACGTAGTGGAAGTGGAGGTAGTAGTTGGTTTCGTCGTAGTAGTGTCAGGGCCTTTCGTAGTTGTCTCCGGCGGTGTCGTCACGGACTCATCGTTTTGCGCTGGAACATAAATGAAAAAAATTCATTTCATTCAAACTGAATTCCAAGAAAATTTTTCCAAGTTTTCATCATTGTCGACGCGGGATCACTTCAGAACAGAAGATCCATCCATAACCGGAAAGTTCCACAAATTGTTCACACCTTCCCTGTGCAGGGGAATGGTTCATATCAGCATAGCAAACCGTAGCATTTTAGGACGAAGATCGACATGGCTCAAGTTCAAAAACACGAACGTGGATACGCCCTTGTACAATCCATCACAGTTCGAACGTCTCGATTTTACTCCACCAACAACAACAACACTCGATCGCCTCTACATAACCACCGAGAGCTGCACTCTTTTACTCTAGTTCAAAAATGAGTCAGAATAGCACTCATCTAGGCTGATATGAGCATAGGCTGACATAGGGCCTCCATCTCACTCCTTTATGCGCCCAATTAAGACGGTCCATTTGCTGCTCTCCCACCACTCTGTGCTGCTCCTACGACCTCATTAACTAAATCAGTTTATGACTTGATCTTGGTCTTCTCCCATACCCCCCCCCCTCTTCATAAGGAGCAAGATTCATACAAGCACGCACAAGATCATCATCATCATCCTCCTCCTCCTCCTCCATCATAAATCAAAGGATGAGCTCGCGGCTCTTCGACCTCAATACTTTTCATACATTTTCATGAGGTCTTCTGTACTATACTGGGGTAGTAAATCCAATGGCAACGCCAATTACGCTACTTTCAGCACACAAAAAAATCTACACAGTTATTTTCCTACACTTTGTGTCCTTTTCCTTTATGCTGGTGCTAAGGAAGCCCTCGGGAAAAATTATGGTGCAACGTGAGAGCTTCCATCATCATCATCGCAACAAAATTAGTCTGCTCGCTTCCTAAAATCCTGCCGAAAATAATTTAATTCAAATATTCACCAAATTCACCTATAGACACAAAATTTCTCATGGCTCAAATTGCCTCTCATGATCATCCCATGGTTTCACTAATACTCACTAGCCACAGGCATATGAGGCATAGACAGAACTATGCAACATGAACCTCCGCCTGCGTAACCGATTGATGATGACGATATATTTATCATCACATCACATTAATGACATGACAGACGGTCATATTCTGGAACATGTATTAGATAGGCTATAAATGTCGAATATATATATATTGGAAGCGGAAAACTTGTGGGAACCGGATACTATGTATAATATCAAATCAAAACGTATCAGCGACCTATCATGGGCTCATTCATCATCATGGACCTTATAGCATCCAGCCTTAATTTGACTTTTCGGACAGCAGCCATCAGTTTGGAATTTATCTGCCGGTACATTAATTATTAGAACTTCCCGCTCCCAAGCCCTCCCATCACTCACAGCCACGTTGATGACCACCGTAACAAACTCGAAACACGTCGACTGGAGGAAACTACCAAAATCCCTGACGGACTGACTGACCCACTGACTCCGGCAGTCACCAGTTACATGCAATTGTTTCTACCAGAGAAACTCCGACACGCTCCAATTTTAACGGAGCTTCAAAACAAGGCATGGCGTGGAGGATATTCACTTGAATCCTATGCACACCTTCATCATCTCTCAGCACACACATCATTACTATCAGTTCTCAAGACGTGTGTACAACTAGCACAGATTCAGAGTCACAACCGATTCTCCTATCAACCAGCAGTTCTCTCTCCACAAATCAATCATTAATACTTCGATAATGCTCACACAAAAACAAATTCTCACGACATGCTCACAGGGGTTCGGGAATAACACGCCAAGCCGGAATGCTCTGGAAGAACCTCTTGAATCCACATCCAAGGGAATTACTAATCGTGGTGAGACAACACCCCCAGACTGTAATCTATACACTTATATAGAGACAGAATACACATGCGAGGCTGAGCAGGCAAATGAAATCCGTACACACGAGGCATATGCCGCCTTTGTCCTTCCCTCCGAAATCCATATTGTAATTATTATTGTTCTTTTCGCCGCATTCATCCTCAAGATCTTCGCATTATATGCGCAATCCTTCTGAGGATTTTCGTAATCTGAGAATCCATCTCCTGTCCACCAGGCTCCTTCCTACATCCCCATAGGGCTATTATCGGAAAAAAGATTTCCCGATACTAGCCATATTTCCTATAATGTAAGTTATCCCGCGAGGACTCTCCCCTACCCTCAAACAAGTTTGACAAAATAGTTTTTACTTAAATACCCCTTTCCTGTCCATGTGAGGCATCAGTGTGCCTTTTTATTGATACATGGATACGACACTTAGAGGGTGACCACGGAAGATTACCGACCCACAGTGCATTACTTCTTGCACTCATCCTTAATAAATGAACCACAATTTCCCCCCAACCAACTACTGAAACGACCACGGAATGACTAATCAGACGGATCAGAGCCCTCACCCCTTTAGTGTTTCAACCATTACGGTGGGAAAATCATAATCATGCACAACGTATACGTACTGAAACTGCGTACAAAATCTACGGAAATTTCTTCCGCAGATTCTCTAAAATTCCGTCCAAAATTCAAATCCCAACACCGGTCAGTCACACGCACACACACACACACACACACCTATACATAACCGCCTCTCATAAACTCTTGATCTGACCGCCTGAAAATTTTCCACTCCTCTGCGTCATAGCGACCACATTATGGGTTGTACTTTACTTTTAAAAACGTACAGAAAAAAATCAAAATTGCCCAAAGATAAGATAAGGTGACGAGGGAAAGGTCCGAAGAAGTTCAGGTCCAGACAAACCATCGTGGCCTCATGGCTCCACACACAGACAAATTTACACACACACTCACACTGTAAACACACACACACACACAAATTTAAACACGCACACACACAAAATTTACACACACATGTCCATATATCCTTCATCCCCACGGTGAGTCATGCTCAGAATTCTTTCGGTAATTGTTGTTGTGACAGACGAAGCAAACCTGAACGAAAACGACTTTGAAAAACAGTTGTCCGTGCTACCGCATCCTGACAGCACTTGAGAAAGTCCCATGGTACATATACTGGTGACTTATCCACATACTCAACGGAGAGATCCTACGGCAAAACATGACTGTCATCCATCATTGCATTCCAGGGAGCGGCAAAGCACACATGAGAATGAATCATCATCACCTTCATACCATGATTATAAATTACAACTCAATCCGAGAGTGAGAAAGAACAACAGAGAAATTCGTCAGTCAGTCCGTCAACTAGTAAGACAGCATGGCTCAAACGGACGGGAGAGAGCAAACACAATGTGGAGTTCATGGTGGTGCATCCCGTTGAGTGGATTTGTCTCTCTGCTAATAGCAACACACACCACAAACCCCACCCACCCTGATACCACTCGACACCGACACTATTTCAATTTGATCAACTACAAAACAGATCATCATCATCATCATTATATATAAGTGAAGGAAAAGAGCAAACATGAACTTTAAGTCCAAAACCATACGCGTGCAACTCCCCTCACATGCGATGAGATGACAGTATGCGTTATATGAGCTCACAATCGTCTACTAGACATAATTATATGGAGCATGATGATTATGATGACTAAGACAGGAAATCTTTTAATTCATTATAGCTGTACAAACCATACTATGATACTACTGGGTGAGTGCAAGAGGGAATATCCACCAATCCAATCAGTAGCTGAGAAAAATTATGTATACGTCTAACTACAAATACGTCATCGCTCAGGAACAGAATCCTCTCTCGCCGTCCGATAGATACATAAATATACATAAATATATATATAACTGGAAAAACTCCCCTCTATTCTTCTACCAAATCATCCAAGATGACACGGCCATTGCTCGTGAGAACATATATACATGCATACGTATATTACACTTACAATCTGCAATTCCAAAACCAAATCACGAAATTCCCACTTCCACACGCTTACAGCTGGAAGAAGAGGAGCCATTTAAGTTTAACGTAAAAGGGATTAATATACTTGCACACATGCTCATTTTTTTCCAACTCATCTGAGACTCCCGCTCATATGACAATGACAATTGGCTTCAAAATTCAAACATCAAATTCAAGCTTTAATGCCAACTCACGCTTCCCTCATTCAACAAACTCAACAAAATCCAGAACGCCACTCAAACGCCTCACCACATACATGCAATAATAAATCTCGACGCTCACGAATACGCGGAAAAATACTCTCTTGGGAGCTCATGTCATTTGCTACACAGAGTGGAGAGACAGACTACAGCGCATTTTTCCTTGAACCGCCCCATCATGCTTCTCTCGTCTGCTCGACGATTACCTAACTGTGATAAATCAAGAGAATTGACGAGCGAGCGACGGAGTACTCAACTAACTGCTTCCTTTTACATAATAACTTTATCAAAATGAGGACTTTCAATATCCTGGAAAAACTTCAAAAACCCATGTATGAGGACTTCTTATATGCTGGCAAAGCTTGGAAACTACAAATTCTGAGGAATCTGATCAGATGAGTGAGAATACAGGTCATGTCATGCTTCACAGAATCGATTGGAAAACTTGGTGATCAATGTATTTCCTTCAAAAGAAATTTCACAAGCCCCGGAAAATGCGTCTCCTCAACTCTTCAAAAAATCATCAACTCATATTCCACAACTTCGTTATTTCACTTCAAAAACTTTTATACCCAGCAACATCATTACTTTATAAATCTACCGAAAATATGCACTGCAGTGACCCTCCCTCAATTAGTAACACGTATGAATCCAACAGCACTCCATGTCACTACACTATCCATCTATCTCGGGCAATTAAATTAATAACCACAGGTACAACCAGTGTTTCAAATGGGGCATCGGGAACTTGGACTTCAATCCAGTAGTATATACAAGGTATACTCGGTCATTTACCCTCCGCTGCTACCCAATACCTTGTTCCATCACCTACAGAAAGTGACCAGACAAACTTACCATTCACAGCCAGCACAATGTAGACGACCAGAATGAGATAGCTCCAACGAGCCATGGTAACGTCCGTATATGTTGAGTCTTCCCTACAGAGATTTACCTGCAAATAAATCACGAGAACAAAAATTGCTTTGAAAAACTCAACGTAGTACGTAGTACACACCAATCGAACAACAGCCTATACCTGAATACTCCCTCAAAACTTTTCCCACTTTCTTACAACCTATATATTTTAGCAGCCCTCACACAGCACATTCACAAACGGGATTCGAGCGGTAAAAACAAATGAGTTTCTATGGAAATTTAAATCTGCATCCAATTTCAATTGCCTACACCTTCAAATGCAGATGCCAATGCAGTAATTATAATTTTTTAGTTTCCACGAAACGTCGTCTCTCAAATACCCTTTCTCGCCCTTGAACGATTCTATTATGTTGTGTATTTATAAATCGCTTCAACAACACTCACTCACACGCACATATATACACAGGCAGGCAGGCAGGCATGCCGATGGCGAGCAAAGGCTCAATAATTCCACTCGCGTATTTATTAGGTTAATTCTCCTGTCATGTCATGACTTTTACAAAAGAGAGTGTGGTTGCAACCGTCATTGTCCCTTCTAGATTTTCTGGAAAATATTCACTCCAAAGTATGTATATATTGTTGACCTTAAATTTGAACCGAATTCCGTGTAAACTTGGAGTGGGAAAAGATAATACTGGAGAAGTGGAATGTGATACGACGTAGTAAGTAGTTAATTCCGCCTCGAACACAAACAAAAATGTGCCAGATAAATGAGCTCGCTAATTCCTATTCAGAGCCTACGCATATATTTCCCGAATGTTCAGCTTGAAAAAAATAGCTACACGATCGATACCTGAGAATGTACTTTGTTAAAGTCCAAAACTTCAAGTTCACCCCAGAGTTTGATGTGTGTAATGACCAGTCTTGTCTCGGCGATTCTTTATCCCAACACTATTTAGGCACCACTCTGACAGGCCTGTACTCCTTCCGCTCCCTGAATGATACTGGGAATGCAAGTCCTTTGCCTCGTTCTCGTTCATCCCTAGTAGGTACACATATGTATGTAAGATGTATGGTAGTAGTTGACCCTATCCAACTCGTACTCTTCTTACCTAATCTCCTCTAAATGTATACATACATGCATCTTTTTGTCCCCACTGTTAGGGGCTGCCGGCTAGAGGTGGAGCTGCGAGCTATCAAAAGCAAGCAGAGGTCGACGAAACTAACGTAATATAATAGAAGTTGGACGCAGGCTGAGCAGTGTGTGCGTGTATTGTGTGCACGACAACAACTTCCTTTAAAATACAAACGTTTCACCCCCCCCCCCCCCACTAGCAATATTTGCTGGATTTCTATGTGCCTTCCTGAATGGAGTCAGGGGATGGAGGTGATAATGAAGACGTTATCATCATCGTCCTATGGTGCAAGTTTGTTTTTGTCATGTGTTCACCACTCACTCTCTTCGTAGTGTTCTATACAGATCTGTAGCAGCACGTGGATTTACGTTGGTTAAGGATGCGAGATATGCTTCCCATAGCATGATCATGACTCCAAACGTTTTAAAGTCACATGTGAGGAAGCTGGAATTAGAGTCTGTAATAGGTATACATTACATTCTCTGTGGAATACCGTCCGACCCCCACGAGGTGTGCATGAGAATTTCTGCCGCGTTTTTCTAGGGGTCACATAACTGGAACGACGCCAAAGATTTTCAATACGGAAGTGTTCAAGATGCAGAACAAGGAAATTCAGATGACGCAGAGGCGTAAACTCGATGTTTTGGTCTCACAAGTATTCCGTCGGGCAAGTGGTGGTAGGGAGTTCCACACTATGTTGTCATAGGCTTCCCGGGAGTTTTCGGTTGACAGGTCGAACAAATGTGTTGACTGTTGATATTGTGATTGCCAAGTCTGGAAAGATCATCATGAGAGTTGAGTGAGATCTAGACGCTCCATTGCACTGCGTAGGAACTCCGTGAATTTCATGTTTATTTAGTTATAGATAGAAAAACCTGAGTGATTTGGCCCGTGAAATCTGGCCGTGATGTTGAATATAAAATGGCGGGAAACAGGGAGAGTTTAAGGGGCCTGAACAAAATCGACGACACTAACAATGAGGTTGGACTCCTTTTTTGCCGGATCGTCCTTTTCTATTCGAAAAAAGTTTATCATGAACAAAAAATTGGATCCGGCTTTCTCGTCATTTTCGACAGATGGGATTGGCGGGTTGTTTCCCTGGATTTCTGCGGGAAGTTCTTGCGGTTTCTCACTTGAGGAACTTCCTTTTCCGGGAGACTCAGTATTATTGCGGAGAATGGCTGCCTCCGCTGCTATAATATCTTGAACTTTAGATTCCATGATGTGCGCGGAGGACCCTCGCCAGATGCAAGTGTAGAAACACTTGTTCCTTGTGTCCGCAATCCAAAGGATGTAGCTGGTGTCCCCACCGACGAGTGGTAGCTCTGTATTAAAAATGACTACTTCAATCCAGGGATTTTAAACTACTTCCATTGATTTTTAGCTTCACGTACCATTCAAATGTGGTTCGTCCCCATCAGTATATGAGCTCGGCAGGAGGAGAGGTGCACATATTTTGACGTTCACTTCCCGATTCTTCTCCAAGGTGTCAAAAACGCCGGAAATATCTGAGTAAGATGAATCTTAGCATGAAATCCACCAAGTGCAACGTGGTGCATCTTAAAAAGATACTTCCTCATACCATTACACGGGGGTGGTAATTCCTTGGGAAATGCAAACCACAATTTCTTATAATCAGGAACTGCTGTGCTTATCCATACCGCATGTTCTGAGTCTGAAGAGTAAAACTTGGAACATGGCGGTTTCTTGGATACCCAATGCAACTGTTGAACGAGAGAAATTTTTCAATCAACTGAAACCTGACATGGTGATCGGTGGAAGACATTTGCTTACTTTACCTTTAGAACTAGCTTATCGTCCGCTTTACGATCAATTCTTTCAATCTTGAACACATAACCCCGGACAAGACACATAGTCTCTTCCCTCCGAGCTAGATCTCCTCTGGGGGGAGCAAGAAAAATTGACATTTCTTTCGCCATTTCATCCTCAAATTTTGTCTGAAGATATCGAGGGTCATGAGGTGGAACGAAAAAAAGTCCACCCGCAGCCCACTGAACATCCGTTCGGCTGAGTATTTGACTGCAATATGTGGGAGACACTATTTTCCGAACGACATCCCTGTTATTTTTCGGTATTGGCGACAAGTACCCCTTTGGAATATCCTTGTTCACATAAACCTAGCATGATTTCAAATATGATGTACTTAAACATTTCAAATGTTACTTCATGTGCATGATGTAATTTCATGCGCTGATAAGGCCGCAGCCCTTCACATACCTGAGAATAAAATGTTGATTCCATGAAGAAACTTCCGAATTCCAATTGGTTCTGAACTTTGACGTTCGTAACTACAATGGCTGTTCCTGGTACAACATCCTTTTGCTTGCTCCAATTCAGACTGTTCAGGAAAAGCTTGATGCTGTAGGATTGAAAAAAATATTAATTTTAACAACAGTTTCAACGCAAGCCTAGAGTGAGATTATTTTACTGGTCAAATACCATAAAGGCTTCTTGACTTCTAAATCCACCAAATGAATCCACCGATAGCAAAAGTATTGCGTAGGGTTCGGTTTGCTTGAAGTACTTGGGGGGAGGTTTAAGGAAACCCTCGTAATACAACTGACGTAGGAAATAATACCGCACATGTTCAAAAATTCAACGTTGTGAGCAACAAAGAAATTTTGCAACTTTCTGGAAAGCGCACAAACCAAGAAACATTACTGTCACTTTGATCATTATAAAACATATAGCACAGAGAGAAAATCCAACTGACTCACCTGCTCCAGAAGTCACCAGGAGTATAAGTTCCCTTTAGAGGAAATACTGAGGGTTCAATGATGGGCCGACCGTCCCCTTCCAGCTGGTAAACATATCTAGTCTCATACGTACGCAGTTTAATCTCCAGTGGTAACAGGTTCGCTTTATTCAGGCAGACAGTTTCCGGGTGTTCAGAACCTCTCTGAAGCTGCGCACATCCACCATGAATGACGATGTGGTCGGCAATGTCGAGCTTGTTATACACTCCTGCAATCTAAATCCAGATGTCCGCAGTAAATTATTGTGTACATGACCAAACTTCTGGGAGTGAAAGCGAGGGATGACGTACCGAGTCATTTACAACTGTCAGTGCGGCTATCCCAGATTCGTCTCCGATTAACAGCTTTCCCATCGTAAATACTTTCCCTTCTTTGAACATCACGAATATTGCTTTCTCTACAAATATCGTTTACATCACTACATTCTCCTCAAAAATATTTTGATACTCGAAAAATACTTGATCCCAATCCCGAAACTCACTCGCCAAAACCTGAACTGTGATGGGTTCCCCGATGGTCACGGAGAACCGTTTACTCCGCTCGTATAAATCCGCTAGTTTCATGACGGGCTGATCGTTGCTCTTCCTCACTGGACATCAAATTTGACAAAATTGTTAATATAATCAAGTGATCCAGAAAATAGGGAAAGGGTAAACTGAATTGTTTGAATTTTGATAATTATTACCAAATCGTTGCAATTTCTTGGACCATTCGAAGTAATTAAACTTTTGAATTAAATCTTGAAACAGAAATTTCTGAATAACTGCAAAAAATTAAAACAGGAAAAATGTTTACAACATACGCCCATGTCACATCCCAACACCAAAGCAATGCATACGACATTGTACAAAATTCTCAGCAGGTACCTAAATTTGCCTTTGCTCCGACGAAATCAATTAAAGTGGTCCTATTCCACCCGTTTAAGCGCGCTTCTCTAGCTTCGTTCCGCCCAAACAGCTACAGTAGCAATGTAAATACTTTAGTACACATACACAATCACCTCTTCACATGCATCTTCAAAATCTGAAAACTTCAAGCTCACCTCTTCAACTACTTCCTCTTCATCATCCCTGGAAGGAATCAGTCCGTAATACCAAGGAGCTTTTCCACTCCTTGTAGATACCCCCGTCATTATGGCTAGCACAACCAATGCAATGTGGGCGATTCTGACGGAAAGAATAAGAAAAAATTAGTTCAAACAAAAGTAATAAGCGTACTGAAAATTTTACTGAAATTAGGATTTAACTGAGTCACATATCTACTAACCTATTTTTACCACACTTGGGACCTCCTAAGAACCCCGAAAATTGAACAAATTTAAAGACATGCAACGACTCATACCCGGAGTTACGACAAATCACAGCAGTGCAGTCTTCATTCCACGTGTTTTATCCAACTCAGAAGTCAGAGTTGTTAACAAGCTGTGCAATAGTCTGCCTGCAGAATTTCTTCTGTAAGTCGTTAAGGTTCATCATTTATTTGCAACGGTGGAAAAACACCATGAAACAACCTGCTTGAAGTGGACATGACAAACGGCCACGTACCGCCACAAATTTATTCTGTTTTACGCATCTTCCCGCTCACAATTTCGCGCCAAATTTGCCATCCCCCCTCATTGAGTTGTCGAGTCTCAAGTATATGGATGTGCTTACAATTATAATTTTTTACGAAAGGTTTTGTTGAAGCGCTAGTTGCACAAATTTCTTCATTCGGAAAAATAATGACTAGGCTATTATTTAAAGCATAACCTGCTTATTTCCTTTCAATTTCCAGGTTTTAATAGTGTTTTTGTCGCGTTAGTGTGAGGTAGAAACCACCGATCTTGAAGCAAAAGTCTTAATTTTTCGCCACTTTCGATCGACTGTTTTTATTTACGCTCCTTGTTTCTGCTTTAAAAACCCAAGTCGTGATTTAAAGAGGACTTCCACGCCCTTTGCCATTCACTTTCACGGTCGTTTGATTTGTCTACTTCGGTGATTTGGGGCAGGGGCGGGGGATTGGCAATTGGCAATTGCCAATTAACTAGAGGGAATTTTCGCTAGAAGTTACCAGTCGAGATGGCAACGAGTCGCCATTGCGGTTCAACGGGTGGCGGGATGGTTTCTATTTGCTTTGGAGAATTTTGCCGCAGCGTATGATTCTGTAGGCTGGAGTATATATAATCATCTCTCCTATGGGATCATTATGGAGTGTGTATGATTCCGTGTCCGAGTCCGAGTTCTCGTCAATTAGGCCACCCCCAATTTTGCTCGCTGAATTTCATATTAGTTAAATGAACATTCATGACAGCTGGGTGGGTAACCCAACAGCGTTAACGGTTAACTGGGGTCCCCCATAACCTGACAATTTCATCGCTCCACTTTCTAATTTCACTCTATAAGCGCTGACAGTATCTAACATTACTTTTCAAAACTTTTGCTTCAGTGTAACGAAAATCCCGATAAAATGATTTAACATGCTATGTGGGGTTGCGGAGCAATGAGTACAGATTAGAAAGTCCGAACTTCCGACATCACTCCTGACTGCCTACCCTCTTCCGCGTCATTCTGTTCTGTTGGTTCATTTACCGCCATAAGTTAATTTGTCGGTTAGTGACGGTACTTTATGTAAGAAAATGCCCTTATTACTTGCGTTAAGAGGCAAACACATATTTGTATGTAAGTAATTACACTACATGTTCATGTCACACGAAGCAAACGGAAGTTTTGTTCATTCAACTACACATACGACCATGAGCTGGAAAATTCTAAAGAATTTTCTTGAAAGAAAGAACCCGGTATTCTTCCCAACATTTTTCTTCATCATAATGCCTCCGCCTCCATCACTTCAAATCTGACAAGAATGATTAAATTCTTTTCGGAGAGAATGAATCTGTTCCGGTCATATCACCCCATGTTATAAATGTTGGATGTGAGTCTCGCATAAATGACAGATGGCAGCTTGGGAAAATACGACACAACTTGCCAAATATTAAACAGGTAAGGAGAATTTCAATCATCCCAAAAAACTCCAGAGTGTCTTAGCACCGCAGTAACATGTCATGGGAAAGTAAATTTTAAAACACCTCACGAATTTAACTCACTCATATATGCGCCCTACAACCATCAGTTGGTGATTTAAACCACCTTAAAGTTCTTTTGTGGTGTGTACGTATACCTCACACAGCAACTTGCCATTGCATTGGCAGCCTCTCACGTATGCACGAGAAGTATCACGAGGGTAAACAGAAAATCCGACAAGCTTTTTACAGACCAAGCCGGAATGCGAATCAAGATGCCCTCAGCCCACTTCTGACCGCTTGGATATCGTAAAGGTGAACCAGTTCTGGAACTTCATTCTATATGATGAGATGAGGTAAATTTACCGAGCTGCGGAGAGTATTATATAGAAGAACAATCCCCATGTACAAAAAACTGGTGAAGCATACATTCGCATTTCGCATACTGGATGTACGGCATCAAATGCTATACTAGTAAGAACAGTGTTGGCTGCCGCAGCAACAACATAATAATGATGCTCGGACGTCGGACGTGAGTCCCTTTTGATGTCATGAATATCCTTGAGATGTTTCTTCCTCTATAGCACTTCTCACACGTGAGGGTACGTTTTGTTGTCTTGAGGCTTCTGGTTATTATCATCCTTCGCCGTCCGGAAGAGCACTGTGCTGTATGCCAATGTCAATAGTAACTGAGAGCAGTTTCCAAGTTGAATTCAGTTGAAACCGATGGTAAGTTGGAGGCAAACATGTCAGTGAGTTCACGTGAAGGTGCGGCGTTGACCGAGGTAAGTTCTGTTTCAGCATGACATCAAAATAATGTAAATATAATACGATAATTTTACCCCCTATAAATTTTGTGTATTTCACTTAATAAATTTTGCACATTAGGAGTATCTTACCGTCTTCAGTTTGCTCAAATGTTTAATGTATCTTTTATTTAAAACGTGAACGCCCTTCTTGCCGTCCCACAGTTTCGGAAGCGTCTTCAAATCAAAGACGTTCAATTGGACTGGTATGACGGCCATGATCGGAGCTTGCTACGATGGTTGAGAGGTAAGGCCGTAACGGTGACATTTTAACATGGCGAATTTCATGTAGTGAAAGTTCGTGAAATCCAACAGCTCGTGATTAAACTTTTTAGTCGATTTTAATGTTTGTTTTTATGAAATTCGGAGGTAACATAATTTGTCGTTTTACAAGTTGATTTTAATTTGTGATTTGAATCTAGCGCGCGATTTGAACGTGGATGCAGCCGTGGATATGCTGAAGAAGGTAAGTGATTTTAGCAGTTAAGATTAAGTGAGGCGTACACGTAGCAACTTACATTCGCGCAAATGGAAAAATTGCTTGAATTTTTTCCACCATCACTTGTACGCGCCCATGAAATTTTCATGGAAACTGAGATTTTTGCCACAAATTCTTACGTGCAAGAAATTGGCTACAAGAAGCATATTCTCGCATCTTTCATTCCTGTCCTGTGAGTTGCAGTCCCATTAAAGTTAAGGCTGGGCCAAAATTTAAATAGTCTAGATGAAACTTGCGCTCACCCGTGTACGCTATGTTGAAATTTTAGCTTCATGCAACTGGTGGTTCGCAAAGAAAAAGTTGCGCGAAACTGCCGTTTCATTTAGGAAACGTTGCTGTGTGTACGCCTAGCTTGGAGCAAGATATTTCGTCATGGATTTTTAAATAGATGGACTGGTTTCGGGTTTCTGATGTCAAAAACGAGGGATTTGACTGCCAATTTAAATTGAAACAAAAATGTTAGTGATATAACCTTTTCGTTCGTTAATTTTTGATGTGAAGCATTTAGAGTGGAGGCAACGGAAATGTGACCTCTCCTTGGATCGGTTCCCACAAAGCTTAGTTTCCGAGCTTCGATTTCAGTTGGGTGGACTGGACAACGATGGTTGCCCAGGTACTGGACGCGGACGCTTATGAATTCGCATTCGAAAATTTATATGGCATAATGATAATTAACGGTTATAATTTTCCTGTGGGGTTTATAGTTGTGGTGGTGCCGTTTGGAAAATGGGACCTCCGGAAGTTGGTGGATGCGGGTCATAAGAACGCGGTTTTAGACTACGTTGATTACCTCTTCCAGCTGGTGTATGAGATTCAGAAGGGAAGGAGTTCCCCGTCTTATATTCATGTTGAATGTGTCATCATCCTGGACTATGAAGGTTTTTCACTCAGGCAGCTGGCAAGTAGAGAGAGTAAGTTTCCATTTGAAATTCCCCAAAGTAATTGAGATAAATCGTAAACTTGATACAGTTTTGTTACTTTGATTTCCATTGTAACAGCAATCGATTTAATTCTGCAAATCATTGGCACGGTGGAAGCCAATCAACCTGAAACTCTGAAACTTGGTGTAATTATCAATGGTAAGTTTCCACCATCTTGATCAAGTTTCACTCAAGATCCATGACCTGGTTTTGTGAGTATCCTCTCGGCTCCGTCATATAACATCGTAATTAGTTGTTGATCCTCTCTTCTTCACGCTTTCAGCTCCACGAATATTTGAATTTCTATTCCAATTATCCAAACCACTGCTAACGACTAGAACGTTGTCCAAAGTTCAAATTTTCGGTCCTAAGGTGAACGAATGGAAGAATTTCCTCCGGAAGAGTATCCCTCCCGCTTCGTTTCCATCGCAGTATGGTGGATCAAACACGTCATGCTTTAACGTAACTTTTACTCTTTCAAATGCTACGCTCATTTC
>WJFA01001453.1:0-21336 GCA_009870155.1 Pseudobourletiella spinata | reverse complement strand
AGTCTATTTTCAACTCATTTTTCGAAAGTTTAGAAGAAGTGATTGTATGCAAAAACACCAAAGGGGGGACCCTTGGGAGCATGAAATTTCTTACGGGAAATCCCATGTTAATTTTCCCAAAACTGATTTCGGTGAAATTTCAAAGTTGATTTTTTCCGAAACTAGGCTTTAGTTGGGCGAAAGAATCCAGGGTTAGTATATGCTAGGGGTGGGTAACATGCCCTTTTAATTCCAGTTCAATCCCTCATGTACACAAGCTTACCATCCTGTTTAGGAGAATTGGAAAGAAGTGCTTAAAAGTTTTTTTACATGCTTGGAAATGCTTTTACGTATTAAAGATCATTATACTTATATGTAAGTACTTAAAAAATGCTGTAAACGGTTTTTAAAGAAGGCCGTTTTTAAGGATACTGTGCAAAAAAAATTAAAGCATTTCGAAGCATTCAGTGTTGAACTTGAAAGCATTTTTGTAGGCAAGTTTAAAGCATTTTCGCGGATTCCTTCGGAATGAATTTTTTGCGCACACGACAGAAACAGCATACTTCAGCAAAAATCCCTGTTTTGTTTCGAAATCAACCTGACAGCAGGGCAAAGGACCGGAATCCTTCCGGGTCAATAATTTTTAAGTGCGTTGGAACTTCGTTCTGACGCACGACTCCTTTCCCCTGCACCATTCAAGCATATTTAAAGTTTAAGATGAAAGCTAAATTTATTATTTTTTTCAAACTTTTTTGACTTTTCCTGCCTTTCCGAAATATTTTCTAATTTTCCCTGATTTTCGTATTCTCTAAATATTTTTGATTTTTTTATTCCTAATTTCTAGTGACTATTTTTGAACTTTTCCTGCTTTTTTACCGTATTTTGCTTAATTTTTCCGTTTTTTTTAATTTTTCAGGGGCTTTTTCTAATTTGATCTGAATTTTTAAGGGGTAACCCTCGCGAGACTGTCCCCACCAAGGGTGCTACCCCCAGGGTTTCCCTCACGCCCGGGCAACACCCGGTCCCGGGCCTATGGACCCGGGAAGCCTTCCCAAGACCTCCTTCCTCTTAAGGTGAGGAGGTCAGAGAAGGACTGACTGGATTCGGCTCCGGAACCTCATTGCGTAAGCTCGGAGCAAAACTTCCCCATACTTCGAATTCTGAAAGAAATCATCCAGGTGAGTAATTCGATCATTACGCACTTTCCAGTGTGAATCCCATAGGAATAACATTATGTTCGGCGCCTTTTGTTTCCCGCGGAACAGTGAGTGGAGGGTGAGCCGACAGTGAGCAGGAGTTGTTCACGCCGTGCCCCAGGAAAAGCCCATTCCATCTCCCCTATGTTTTACCTACACCGAGTGTGCAAGAGGATTGTGGTCAGGACCTCGGTGGCAGATTCCTCCTTTCCCCTCCTTTGTGGTCTGATTTTTTCTTAACCCCCCCACCCGGAGTGGCACCTCCAAAGTTTTTCCCCGCTCTGGGTGCTCCCTTCCGCTTTCGCCCATGCCCGGGCTATTCCCGTTCCATCTCCTTCCTCTCCGGAGGGCAGAGAAGGACTTACTAGCTTGAGCCCAGAGACCCCTTATAATTACCCTGTGCGTGTGCCGTGAGCCGAGAGTGAGCTGACAGGGAGCAGATGTTCACGCGGGAAAATCCCTCAACTGTGCCCGATTCTCTTTCCGCTCTTTTATGGTTTAGTAGATGCTTAACCTCCTCGGTAAAAACGGTCATTTACTCAGACATTTCTGAAATAACGCGTCAAAGAATCATACACAACTAAAACCTACAGTGGGAGGAATACAGAAAACTCGTATTCTCGTCGAGTAACCGCCGTCTTCCGTCTGAGTGAGGTGTATCCAAATTCAAGTATTTCTCTCTTACTGGATAGTCCTAAATTTTAATACTTTTCCTCAAAATTTGAAAAGACAAGGAACTGCAACTACCAAGAACCACGAAACCATTGCTTATAATACCCCTAATGAAAATTCAATGTCGACATTCGGTAACCGTTGATAATTGAGATTACTCTGTCGTTATATTGAGCAACCGTCGATATCGATGTTTTGAAACCGTTATCTGTATATACTTTATTCAAACTCAAAGCACATTTTCGCAACACTACTGTGGGAGTCAGCTTGCTCACACCGAACCGAAGCCTTCTACCATTGCCCTCCTCCCATGCTACGGGCATTAAGTATTTTCCCCATGGTTACAGATTCCACTCTTGCGCAACCCCTCGCTAATTCAGCCTTAAGTACCATTCTAGATCTATATTCGATTGTAATATATATATATTGATATAATACATATATAACATAAATATAATATATTGATTGATAATAACTGATCTTAAAATTGAGAAACTTCTGTCGCCTGATCCACGAAGTTTCGTTATTTTGATGTGCATTAATTTCGCTCTGAAGGTTTCCGCGCGCTTTTGTATGACGTTGATGACATGTGGTTACCACCCTCTCAACCCATCGATTCTCTACAGTGCACGTTGCTTCACCTATAGGGGTAGGGGCGAGTGATGAGTAAAGGCATGCATACCGTATCATCTTGATACCGATGGGATGTACTTGAGTTGACTGGGAAACGTGGTAGTGATTAAATTCGGTACATCTTCCAACCAAAGGTGTCTGCGTAAGTTGTCTTGAGTTTCTTTCCTTGAGGTAAAAATAGTTCATCGGAATTGGAGCTATAGGGATCCTCGTAAGTGATTCGGGTAACTTGTACTCAAGGTAAATCCGTATTAGATTTTTTGTTACTCGTGATGTGTAGAGTAATAGAGACAAGATATTTTGTAAGTTCTGAAAGTGGTGGTAGTAAGATTCCAGTGGGCAGGAAAGTTTTGGCTGTTTCTTTGCACATGTAATTTTCGTTTGAGGTATGAAGCAAGGTATGATGAGTTAGCATGTAAGCTTTAGATAAAAGATTATGTGTTCATTTCTTAGAAATTGAACTGATTCTTCCAGTTACGTGGATATTGTATTTCTATTTTTCACGGGGAACTTACACCGTGTGAGTGAGACCGTGGACAAGATTACAAGCACGGATTCAAGTTTCGTAAAGTGGAACACATTTTAGGATTAAGTATCTCATTCTTGACTTTCCTTCGGCCTTACAACTCAAGGGCACAGACAGTGGGGTTTGTTTGGAATTCGGGGGAGCTTTGGCTAAGTGATTTGATTTAGTGGAATTGTGTAAGTTTTAGTCAGTCTCATTTGGCACTCGTATGCTTAAGGGTGTGGTAGTGGAGGTTTACGTTGATACTATAACTTTTAGGTACGGGACGTTTCCTTTAGGAAAGAGAAGTAAAAGATTTTCCGTTTAATTTAGATTGCCTTTGTTGAACCTAATGCTATTACGTGACTAGGAAGTGCGGAGTCCCTTATAATCTTCGGGATTTTGGGTATCATATTGGTTCTTATTTGCTCTAAAGCCAGTGGAGAAAGACTGGAAGTCATACAGATACATGACGGATGATAAATAAAAATTATTTGTACTACAATTGCTAGACACCAGCATTTGCCGATTCGGTGCTTGTTTCAGCGGTTTTTTAGAGCTGAATGTGATTAGTGGAGTCAGTGAGTGAAACTCATTGAGTTTTATGTGGTTAAAGAATGTAATCAATATCTTTGCTGTATTTGTCCCATACAGACTCGAAAAGTTTACTGAACTCGCTGACGGGAGTCTAGTGACGAAATGGTAGAAGTTCAGGATATTACAGAAGCAGATGATGGGCCTAGATTGAGACAACGAGGCGGAGGAAATAATGCAAACGATGTTGGCGACAACCAACACGATCAAAATGAAGAAAATGGGGAAGTGGAAGCCGCACCTGCTGAACAGGTTTATTATTGCACCGGTTAATGCGTTTGACTTAGACCCCGGAATAAGTTTGCAATGCCATTCTTTTTCAGCTTTCTTTTGATGAACAAGTCGACCGGGCCCGGGCCCAGTATCAGCCGACGCCATTGGAGAAGTTCTTTGCTATCGTTAAATCTCTGATTCTGAGGGCCTTAGTTATTTACTTCATCATGACGTTTATTCGTGGTAGCTCTAAACCCGCAGCAACGAACAGCACAGCGGCCGTGGGTAGTCCGGGAGCGGCAGCACCTGCTAGCCTAGCATCATCAAATATTTATCCCAACGGCACCGAATTTGTACGATCACAGCTTACAGTACCTTTTTTACTGTACAGGTTTTGAGGGTCTGAAAGCTAATGTGTCTTTTTCTTACTATTGCAGGACATGTACGTTTATATCTCAGAAGATAGTAATATTATACGAAATTTTACTAATGCCCAATTGGTATGGAACCAGGAAGGACTAATTTATGGGGACTGGTATGGAGGGCCAAATTCAGATGGCACGTACTCCCAAGGTGCTAAGGTTCATTTGTCTAAGGTACATCGATTTATAGTTCTACTTGCAAAGCTGCAGACACCTCTCAACCTCTTAAGCTTCATGTTGGCATCACTTATTATATCACTAATTATGGGTCGTCATCAGTTATTCTTTTCATTATTTCTGTGCCGTAAGTATAACTCCTGGTGCGGGAGCACAACCATACGTGAGGCAGTTGAACGGTATTGTGGCAAGACAGTTAATGCGTGCTGAATTTTTCCACTATGATGAAATGGGTTTTCCTGGCTATCAGAATCGCTGGATATGGTTATGCGCTCGCTCAGTGACTCGTAGCATGTTTCGTTCTTCGTTCGTGCTTGTCTGTCGTCTGTTGAATCTTGGTATTTCTGCTGTTATCCAATCCTTTATTATTTACGGTGTTGTCAAATCACTTCTTAGTATTTCCGCAGTTGTCAAATAATTTCTTAGTATTTTATGCTGTGGTCTATCAATTTCTTGGCTTTCCGTATTCTATCCTTCGTAGGTGTATAGTTATTTTTTTGAAGCATATTCATGCTGAATAAAAACACCGCCAACTCACGAAATTCTCTAACGAAATATTGTTTCTTTTCAATTTGTTCAAATAGAAGGCACAAACCAATGGCACAGTCTACATCCATGCATATGTCCTTCCACATGGGTTCAAACCTGATCATAATCCTGACGATACGTGGGTTTCCCGAAGAACAATTCATGGTGTGAAGCAGTTGAATAAGTATAAAAGGCGGAGATACGCAAAGACCCACAATCTTCTCACTGGCGAGACTGCGGCGTCAATTGAGGAACAGGAGAAAGCTAAGATAATGTCCTCATCTATCGAATCCCATTGGCACCCGAACATGACGATCAGTATTGTTGTTGACTGGACGGCTTGGACAATGGGAGCCGTTCCACCGCCTCTCAATGAGTATGTACAGTTCATTCCGCAGGAGCTGAAGTACAAGCCAGTGGTCTTCTTTAATGATTACTGGAACCTGAACAAAGACTACTATCCCATCAACACCAGCACCCCGTAAATATTTTTAATCTTGAGAGTAATGTTTTCTTTAGAGTCACTTTATTTGTACAAAGAATTTAATTTTTTTCACTTCTTTCAGAGAGCTTCCACTGACCATTACGTTCCAGCCTCTGTCGCTGTTTAAGTGGCAAATATATGCCGCCCAATCCATGCGAAACCAGTGGCAGGCGAGCTTCATGATGGGCGCAGATGGTGATGATGAGGATCAAGATGCGTTGAAGGAAGCTATTTTGGAGACAAACCCTTACCTTCTGGGTCTTACGTTTGTTGTATCCATCCTTCACAGTATTTTTGAATTCCTTGCTTTTAAGAATGGTAAGCATCTTGGAAAAATTATGACGTAAATCATGCTTATATGAAGTCGAATAGTGTCTGTTTGACGATAGCTTACAGTAATTTTTTGGTAATAGATATTCAGTTCTGGAACAACCGAAAAAGTTTAGAAGGCTTATCCGTACGTTCAGTATTCTTCAACGTGTTTCAGTCTGTGGTAGTCCTGTTGTACGTTTTGGACAATGAAACCAACTTTGTTATTCGTATGAGCGTTTTCGTTGGTCTTCTAATTGAAATTTGGAAGATCAATAAGGTATGGGGAAATTTGAACGTGTTGGACTCCATCATTTTTGACATGCTAACTGTTAAACTCACGGTTTGGTTGTTGTAGGTTTTGGACATCAAAATAGATAGAACCAATCGACTTTTAGGAATCATTCCCAGAATAAGCTTTACAGACAAGGGATCTTACGTTGAGTCAAGCACGCGGCAGTATGATCTCATGGCCTTCAGGTACGATTGGTGTTTTGATGTCACAGTGATTGGTGACTGAAGTTTTCATCTGACCCCGTGAAATAATTTACTGTTTCAGGTACCTATCCTGGGCCCTAATTCCACTTCTTATTGGGTATTCTGTTTACTCGCTCATGTATCTGGAGCACAAGGGGTGGTACTCGTGGGTGTTGTCTATGATCTACGGATTCCTCCTCACCTTTGGGTTCATTATGATGACCCCTCAGCTCTTTATTAACTACAAATTGAAATCTGTGGCGCATCTTCCTTGGCGAATGCTGTCCTACAAATTCCTCAACACATTCATTGACGATATATTTGCATTTGTTATCAAAATGCCTACGATGTACAGAATCGGTATGACAGAGAGTTCATTTGTTTTCGAGAAAACTTTTATTGAACCATGAACCACTTTAATTTTAATTTTCCTGATGATTCTTAGGTACTCTTCGTGACGACATCATTTTCTTCATTTACCTATACCAGAGGTACATATACCGCATCGACCCCTCACGAGTCAATGAATTTGGCTTCTCTGGCGACATGTTAGACAATAAGGATGGTACCGGCCCAGCTCCACAAGAGGCTCAAAAGGCTGTTACAGATGGCGTGACTGATGATAAGTCGAGCACGCCGTCATCATCAACCTCTCCAAGACGTCAAGGTGATAAGAAGTCGCGTTCAAAATCAAATAAGGAGAAGAAAACCCAGTAGTCACTACTGTAGTTTAGAATCCGTGTGTGTGCGTCTGCTTTGAGTCAGTGGAGTGGACTTGGCAGATGTAAAGTCCAGTGGTATAAGAAGTTCAAGCCAATCGAGTCATGTCATGAGTCGGGATTCATATGTTATTGGTGTGTGTATACAACTAAACTGTGCAAAATCCATGTAATATTTTGTGTTAACATTTAATGCGCTGCACTGTTGTTGTGATGAAACTATGATGTACGCATTCAATGTGATTCTAAATGGCAAGTTGTCTCAACGGTGAACAGAGAATTAGAAAACTAGAGATTACTTGAGACAGATCAATATAAGAAACCGTGGACCAGAATGATTGGAAATGTGGTAACAATAAATATTGTTATTCGATTTCGATTGCCATTGTTGTATGAAACGTGGTTTTAGAATTTTGTAGCTGTAGTAGTGCAATTTTCAATTAATTTTCCACCCGCCTTTGGTGGAAACGGACTGTCAACAGTTTGAATGTTTTAGAATGTAATTACAATAACGAAATACTTCGGTTCCTGTCATTTTTTTTACTGTTGTCCAACAGAGAGAAGTATGATTGACTTAGTTTGGTTGGCATGTGATAAGTTAATCATATATCTTTCTGTATTTCGGTGAAAAGCAAAAAATAAAGTCGTTTGGAGAAAAAAATGTGTGAAAACGATTCTCATTCTCGGTGCACGGTGAACTACTGTCTGTTGTATCTACTCGAGTATAAAAATTTTAATGCATAAAATAATAAAGTAAGTATATACTCCAATATCTAGTAGACCCACAGCATGGAGGTACGCTGCAACCGTTGAAGCAACCGGTGCGACGCCCGATGCTAATATAACAAGTACAAGTACTACCCTCACTACAACGTGCAACATAGGCTCACGAAAAGGTGCTGAGGTCTCCGACAGATCCATAATATTTGCCATCAGTCCTTTCTGGCATAATCTGTCTAAGTTTTTTCGTGCTATTCTGGCCGGACCAAATAGTGTTCATTGACAAAGAACAAAAATGGCTGATATGTTGTAAAGGTTTTGGCTATAGTTTTACCTATTCTCTCAAATTTCAACTCGGAAATCAGGCTTCCTATCCTCCTCCGTTTCCGTCTTCGACACCAACATCTCTTGTTACGATTGAACCTTGATGCACCAACAAGTACTTTAGCATGCAACACTGTTTTCCGTAAATCCGCATGAGGGTAGATATAGATAGTCTCTTTTGTTTTCTGAGTGTAAACTTTGTTGAGTGACTTCTGTTTTTTCGTCTTTGTTGCTTTCTAAAATCAGAGCATTTGCTGCATCGAGGAATGCCTCACCTGCCTTTTCTCATATTATACCTCCGTTGATATTTGTTCTAAAACAATCTGTATACCTCTGCACTGCAAAACTGGGTGTTTGATTTCTGCAAGAAATCGCCAGCGGCTCCGTAATCAGCAGTACCAGTAACCGCGGGTAGTTCTGAGCTTTCAAAGTCATTTTCTTTGTTCTCAAACCGACACTTTCGTCGACGTAGGGCACTGTGCATGGCCTATCATGACGGGTTCTCTGTCATTCCAAATTTCATCCTATATTTTTCTTTCATCACAAGATAGCTTGCTCCTGGACATTACACAGTATGGTCGAAAAACAAGCTCGCCGAACCAGCTCATCGTCTATAAAGTCAATATTAGAACTGAAAGTAAACATGGAAATTTTGTGAGCTACTAGTAAGTTCCGTTATAACGTCTATAAAGTTGCATTAAGAACGAAGACATTGGATAATACTATATATATACTACACATAAACTCTGCAAATAAACTGCGTTTTGAGTGAGAGAAATTGAACGCTTCAATAGTTACTACTTTATGAAGTAATGGATTGCGATTACTTGAGCTATAGTATTAATGAAATCCAAAAAGTGCTTACACAACGTTTGTCGAATGTCAACGGGCTATGCTACGAGTATGCCGGCCATAGCTGACTGAGACAAAGTTTAATGATGATCCACGAAAGTAATTGCACGGAATGCATGATCGCCTAATAGACTAGAAGACATAACATGCTATTAGCAACTTCCGATGGCAACTGAATCAGTAATTATTCTTACTTCAAAAATGGTCACCGTGAATGCTTGATAAAGATAAGTGTTAGTCCCGCTTCCCGCTGCGGGGCTCCCGCACGCACATGTTAGCTTAAAAAAGTAAGTCCATCCACCATCAACCACCTCAAACCAGAGATTCCAGAATCCAGATCCAGAATCCAGAATAACAAGCCAACATGCGCCAGTACCACAAAAATTTAGAAATTCCGGACTGAAATTGAATTTCTAAAGTTTCTAGTAACCAATAATCTTCGACAGAGTTTGTCTCCAAGACAGTAGTGGCAGTAAAGTCATTCGTGAAAACAAATAAAAAGTAATCGGTGAATGCGAATCTGAACAACAAGAGCAAGATGTACGTACAGATGTGCCGTATGTGTTCAATCTATTGATCAAGATAGCTACCTTGGTGGTCAGTGGTCAGTGGTCACATGGGTCTACACCGACCTCCATACTGTTGTCAGTTGTCATCAATGCCTTATAATGACCTTGGTTGGGATTCAACAATAACATCAATATCATATTTTTCCAAAGCTTTTTGGAGTGACTTAGTAATACTTAATTTTTTATAATAAAATAACACGTAACTCTGTCATTTATTAATGCTAATTAGCAGCTCTACATGCCTAACGTAACGCTTCAATACTGAAAGTGATCAATTGATTATTGGTAGATTAGTACACTCACTACTTAGCACTTGGCATTCACAGGAGTTGCTGGGTAGGAGATATTGTAGACTTTCTTTTGAATGGATGGGTTACGATCCCAGGAATGTAAGATAATGCATTTATCTATACACTATTCAACTGCATCGTTCTACTTACTTAACTTCAGGGATAGACATTTTCCACCACTACTGCTACACCTACGTTACAGTACTACTAGGAATAAAATATTATTGCGGAAAAGTCAACATTTTGCATCCCTTGTCAAAAAAAACTCGTAAAAATGTTTTAAATCCAAACGCTGACTTTCACAGTTAGCATATGGTAACAGTTCACTCGACAAATTAAGCCACAAAAGATTGAGGACACAAGACACAACTGAAAGACACGAGTATTGAAAGAGTGGAACAGATTTGAGACATCTGAGTTCCGAAGTATTTAGAAGTCATTCTTTTCTAGCATTGCCTAGTCAGAGCTATCAAAGTCGAAGTTCACACCAGAGGACGCATCAAGAGGTTTACAATATTTGGAAGGCCGTTGGATTCCGACTGAGGTAGAGGGTACCTCGTCTGATTGGATTTGTTTGTTAATAGCTTCACAAAGAAAATCAGAAAGAACGAAGTTAACAGGAAAGTAGGATACGGAGGTACTACTGTACTGTAATATTGAAAGCTGGTTTTTACCTTTCATGTAATCGAAGGTGAGCTCATCGCCGACGCTGATGGGCTTGTGAGCATACAAACCGATGCGAAGGTCGCCATACACTGATTTGACAAGGGCGTAGCAATTGGGCTTCGGTGACGAGTTCATATATCGTATCAGATTTCCAAAATGCATGCTGTCAAGGCAATAGGCTAAACAGGACAATAAATAAATTGTTCATTTTTCCAACTACTAGCACGACATTATTTACTCGAATTTGTTCATATATGCATGATATCTTACTGTCATTTCGGTCAAACAAGTATGTTCTCTTGAATATATGATCGTAAACGGTTCCCCGCCGCTCAGATTCCTGGATAGTGATGATTTCACCAATATATTCACCGATTAAATCTCCTGCCTGCATTGGCTCTTGCGCAAATAACCCTTTTCCAGCGATCAATGACGGGGCTACGTAGACTTTCTTTTCTAGATGAGAAACCAAACATTTCTTAAAGTATGGTAGAAACGCATGGCACAGTTTGCCCTATGTTTATCGCAAAGTGGAAGCATTGTGCCTACGATCTCACTTGGAGATTTTGGACTTTAATTTCTGCAAGTTAGTTAGGGCTCGGACAAGAAGGCATAAGCTGATGCATAACTTGGAGGTTCTGATCATTTCCCTGGGTCACCGCAAAGACCATCCTATTTTTAACAGCGTAAAGTCGGATAAGCTCAGAGTAAAAGATGATGACGTCTCCATATCTTTTATGGTGGGAACATAAGGGGACAAACTCACCACCATACCAACTGTCGTTGTGTTAACAAAGCCCAACTGAAGTAAAATCACATTGCACTAGCAATAATCGGGCCACTTAAATCTCCTACAATCCCCTCTCTGATGTAGTCAGTAGAACAAATGGTACGCAGATTAATACCTATTGACAACATGCCACTAAAACTTTACAGCGGGGTGAACACAAGGAGAAAATAAGATAGTTCCACTGCTGGGACTGTATAAGTAATAGCTTTAGATTTTGGCAGTGAAGATGACAACTGAAGAATGTGAACTTGATGAATTTTATCGAAGGTCCAATTTTTCATTGTTCAATTCGAATATGATCCAGCTGGTGCATAGTAAATTGGTCAATCGACGAATATGATGATCGAAGTCGGCGGTCCGTAAAATTGGCTTTCGTCGAACACAGCTGGTTTATAATGCGTCATAAACTGAACCCACCTTTTCTACTCTGAATGGCGGCATTACTACAAGGATTATCCGGTTTGATGTCGCAACAGCACAAATCCATATCACACTCCCTCCCAGCTCTCACACATGGACATTTTGTTTCACAAGATTTTTGACAACGACATGGATGAAACTGATTCTCACCTACAGATTCATATTTTTTGTCACGATCTTGAGAATAATCAACATGTTGGAATTTCCAAAAAATTAAACTAAAGGACTTACATGCTTCCTCTGCAAAGAAGCAGGCACAAAACTTTTCACAAGGGATTCCATTAGCCATGCACACACATACCTTTCGGTTGCATATATTGCCTGGATGACTACAGGGTGTGTACAATGGTGGTTTCTTCCCCGATGATCGACTGCATGCCTTGGTTTGCTTCAACCAAGTTTTACCTTTGTAACAAGGACGCTGTCTGCTTGGTCGAGTGGTCACCCTTTCTAGATTTCCTACACTGCAGTCGAAATTCTCTGTTTGTGATAGCTTATGCACCTAATAACCATGAGAATTTAAGTCACATAGTATACTACGAATAAATATGCATGATCTTACTAGATATAAGAAATACCTCAACACAAGTCTTTGTCTGGATCACTTTTGCCATGGAGCAAAATTGGTTCGGCATTACCTTTTTGATTGCGATATACATTGAAAGTTCTTCGTGCGACCATGATGAGTCAGGGCAATCCTGATCATCCGACTTGGACTGATCTTTCGTGGTGACTTTCATCTCTTCGAATATTTCCTCATACTTTTCATCATCATGAATTAGAAAAATTAAGTAGCAAATTAAAATCCCGAGTCACAGTATTATTAGCAATTATAGACAACGCACCTGAGATTTTTCGGGCTGTGTTGAAGGCACATTAACAAATGGTTCAATACTGCAGTTGAAATAGCGCCAATGTCTTTCAGCCATTTCTGGAAACGCAGGGACATCATCAGATTCCGAGGAAGATGTAGACCCTTGGTCAGATTCCCATTTAAAGTCGTACTTTGTAAGCGATTCTACCTGTAACATTTTCCAAATACAAAATAAGTCAGATTAGTATATTCACAGCAACCAATAGAATCCTAAAAAATGAGGAATCTCTTGCATCAAAATATGGTTTCCATTCGAGAGCCCACAATGGTTCGATATCACAGCTATCATCCGTGCTGATATCAATTAAGTTATCTATCACAACTGGATCCTCAACAGGCCATTTTAATGATTCCTATAAAAGGAGCCGGACCAACGCAATAATTAAATGACCGCATCTATTGAACATTAAATATAACAATAATTCTTCTGCGTTTTGGAATAATCCAACACAGGTTCAACTTACATCCGGAATTTTGTAACAGTTCGGACCACAAGGATCTCCATCATGTAGGTTAGTGGAACCTGACGCAACAGCAGAGAGATTAACTTTTTCGCTCGCACCTACCGAGCACAATAAAAATTAAAACAATAAGTTATCCCTCCAGCAATCAAATGGAATTTCTAATTTTTTGTGTCTCACCATGAGAAAGGCAGTTGTATAGGTAGCACCGACGGCAGAAAATCCGATGAAAAGGTTGCAATACATTCTTTCTCGACATATTCTTATTTGGAACTTTCAATTTTTGAGCTGTCGACGGTGCATTCCCAGTTAGTTCAAGGTACCTACGCACGATTTAAGAGTCAACTGAAATGTTTCTGAAATTATACGGCAATCTTAATGGGAAATATTATCTAAATAATTTTCTACTTCCTGTCATACCTTTCACGAAGTTCGAAAGGAAATCCAGCCTTTGGACATATTCGACTTATAGCGTGGAACACAAACGTATCCCCCCTGCTGGTCTTCGTCTTTTCGTAATCTGTCAGTATTTCGACCAGTGAAATGAAAATTTGGTCGTTTCGAAGATCTTCAGCAGTAACGGGAGCCCGTTCAGACTTGTTAATTACGTCTACAGCCGATGCCCGAAGTACTTTTTGTAAGTCTTCGTCTTCGTCATCGTAATCTTCGGCACTGTTCCGCGAAGCTCGCGCAGGAATTCGCATATTTCTGTCCATGAAGGTCCATCTAGTGCTAAGAGGCTTTCGAACGAAATTGGGTAGAGTTACGGAACGTTCAGGGAATGTCCTCCATTCGGCACTATGTTTCATATCACCTCCGGTCACTTCGAGTTCTCTCCATTCTGCTCTTAAAAGAAACAAGCTCAAATTAGTAAATAATTCATAATCAAACTCACGCAAAGGGTGAACTTGCCTTTCAATTTCTGTAACTGTTGTTTCCAAGCTCTGCCTGCGTCCGTTTCCAGTTCCATTTTAATCATTTCACACGCTCGCGGCGCAAAATCCATTAGATCTGCGAGATATCGACTTTCTTCGCTCGTTTCTTCAGCCATTTCGACTTAAATTACTTCAGACTGCAACCGCTTCAAACAAAATCTAAATCCCGATGGTTATCCGCATCAATGACCTCACATTTATCATGTACTGAAAACACATTCAACACTGCTCAAAAGAAACAGATCTTAAGAACGGAAGTTATCTTCTGCCGTACTAAATTCAGTTTGAGTTGTTACAGTAATTTAAAGTTGAAAAATTGATCGTAACGAATCCCCTACTGAAATAGATCTGTAAGTGATTCAGTCTCAGCATCGCAAATACCAATGATTATGTCACCTCGAAACGTCCACCACACTATAAACGCTATAATTTCAGTTTCCCGCTACTAGAATCTTTTGAAACCATCTTCTGCATTATGTACTCTATGGCGTTTCACGGCTTCACAATTCCATCGACTTATCTAAGCGTCTTTATGAACTTATGACAAGACGTCTCACTTTCATGTCGAAATCATTAGAAACTAAAACTTTTAACACCTAGTCTGCCATATTGGGAATAGATGACGTCCAAGTTGTGAAGGTGTCGGCTCCAGCTTTATGTTGAGTAGAGTTCTGGATGCCTTGCCATTCGGAAACGTTGAGAGGACTGCAACTAATAATGTGACCAAAGTTGACGTTGGAAAACCAATATTTATGCATCGCTTTGGGTACAGAATCCAGAAGTTTTACAGGCGGCTCACAGAAACTTTGATATGTTTTTTAGTTATAAAGTGGATAGAATTTTTTACGAAAAGTCAACACGTATTTATTATCCCTAGATCCCGACACAGTGCAGTGTTGCCGTTAGCTGAAGCTGTAGCTTCTAATGACGTTTTGTTTATCCGAATTAGAAAATGCGGAATCCGAGGGCTCAGTACGTAATGACGTGAAACATGAACTCGTTTTCAATTGCTTGAAGGAACCTGGAAGGACAAAAAATCATATTGAAAGTTTTAGCATTTAATGGAAAGGGCATTACCCGTGCATACAGAGCGGGGGAAGAATTTTTTGAGGAACAAAAGTTGGTTGGGTTGGCTATTCTGTATCGTTTAGGTGCACCTTGAATTGTATAGGTCAAATTCATGCAAATTTTGCTTTACCAATTTCCGGCATTCGACAATGCCTCTTTTTTAAAAAGTCGTGAGAATTCAGAGGCATTCTCCACTTGAAAAATTCCTAAAATTGACAAGAGTCATTTCATCCTCACATTTATGTACTCGATTTGTATAATGTGAAAACTTTCGGAAATTATATTCTCAACCGTGCTGTGGAAGGGAAGATAAAACCTCGTCATAATAATCCATGTACCCGTGCTCCACGCACATTCTAACATGCATACTTATAAGGTTGTGCCTTTGCCCGAGTCGGAGGGTCCTTCCTGTCATTCTAAATTGTATCCGATGAGTGTTCCGTGCTGATAAGCGGTTGATGTTGACGCAGTCAATCCTTCCCAGCCTCCAGTGCGTCGCTTCTTTCCTCGGAAAAGGCGAATGTTATGGCATAGCCTCGAAAATCCCCACAAAATGCCAACAGAAACAGAGGGGCAGAAGTTCCCAACTGCAAGCAGGAAATGCGGTACTACAATTCACGCATTTTTGTCTCTTATTGTGACCTGAAAATTCAGTATAGTTAAAAAAGACCAGCAGTTCACGTCCATCCTATCTGCAGTCTACAGCATTTTCTGCTCAGTAAGAAAATATGGGATCTTTGACTCTATGCCTCGTAGTGGAACACCAGTACCACACCTGCCTATATTTTTGTGTACAGGTTACAGGTTGCACTGAGGAATTTGAAGATTGCAGTAGCAGTTACATGGCCGATGATGTTTTGGGTGAAACTAAATCTCGGCGGGAAGATTCCTCGAATGGTCTTGTTTGAATGGAAATTTTGTTTGGATGTAGTTGTCTAGATTTGTCTGCAATATGTCTATAGATGCAATTATATTTTAGCATCTTGTGTGGGTTTACTCTTCCAGCTTCCAGCTTTTCAGAAAAGTTAATGGTTATAATATGAATATAATCAAAGGCAATGTGATTTGTTGAATTGATGAATGGGTCACCAAATCTTATGAAGTTCTTTAGTGTATTTTACCCGAAATTATTAGCTTTAAGGTATTAGGGGCAACGTGATACGACCATGCCGTTCCAGTGACTGAAACTCCCACTCCCATAAAAACTGCAACTATCCCGTATAATGTTAATCAGTAAGTGTACGTTACAATATTTTACGTTACGGCCTTCAGGAATAAGAAAATTATGAAATTTTTAGTCATTCAGATTCATCAAGTTACAATTTTAATGACGCGTCATGGGAATCAAGGAGACGTGAAGGACATCAAATGTTCTTAATGTTTCCTCCTCTCTAAAGACGTAATATTATTTAATCAACTACACATGCTTACTACTAGCAATATTAACGGCTGATACTTATGGTTTCACTATAATGTACACAACCGCAAATCAATCTGAATTTTCACCCACTGAAGATCCCTCGTCCAGCTCGCGCTTAATTCCCGCGGAGAAGACGGGGTAAAATGAACCACCGTTGGAGACTGTGTCATTCCTCTTACCCTTACACCGCCTCGTTCCATTACTAACTTTCGTGTCACTTTGAGATTTGGAGTGATCATTGCACAACATGCGAATTAGTTGGGGCTGCCCATCTATCCCACTATGTTTTATGTTGTTCAGGGTGAAAGAGGTCCGGTAAGATGATGAGATCAACACGGACGAATTCCGAGATCCATTCACTTTCGTCTCTGCATCCTGCCATTCCAGAACTGAAGAAAGGAGGCGAATGTAACGGATTGCTAGTCGCAGAATCTCATTTTTGGAAAGTTTCCGATCCGGTGGATACGTAGGAACCAGGCGTCGTAGCTCTGCAAATGCCCCGCTGACATTTTGTTGCCTCCATCTCTCGCGAGTGTTCGTAAAAACCTTCCGAGGGTGACGAGTGATGTGTCTGTCAGCAATTGATGATAGTGAATGTTGGCTGCTCAGTGCTTTTACACTGCCTGAGCTGGATGAGTTCACATGACCCTCACGTAGAGCCACCAGGGAGTAGGATAAAGTCCGAAACAGGGCTTCCTCACCGGGAAGATCTGACTCCGACTCGGATGACTTGAGGCTCAACTAAAATTAAAAATCATGTTGAACTGAGTCTCGGCGAGGTTTCACCGAAATCATATGATGAAAAATACTTGAAAATTGTACTTACTGGATGAACTTTGTGGGATCCTTCCAAAGCTGGCTTAACATCCGAGGACTTCTTGCTCTCTTGATCACTGCTGGTCAGGTCAAACTCGCCCTCGAATGAGATCTCCGAGTCCAAGTCGTCCGAGTCCATTTCAGATGACAGCTCACTGTCTCGTTCCGTTTTCATACACAGCACAGGGGCATCTGACCCTTTTGACTTAGCTCCAGCCATCCTCCACTAACGTTTGTTTTTCACTTTGACTCAAAGAATCAAAATATTTACAACTTTTCCAACCACTCCCTAATTGCAAGGGATTATATTATTCAATTATTTACAACAGAATGTCCCTACTTGTCATGAGAGAAGGACAAAGATGAAATGGGATACTCTTCATCCACGCCAAAGATTTAGACTTTGCGTGGCAGGAGAGTGCTACTACTTAGGAGCAGAGAGATTGATTCCAGCGCAAGATTCCAGTTTCCTCATGCCAACCTTCAACTGGTCTCTCATTCGCTCGGCTCCTCCCATTCCTGCTTCAAGGGCGGATCTGATTCCAAAGATTTGATCCCTCACATGGTCGCATCCCTTCTAGTCGCATACATATTAGAAGGTACTAGTTTGAACCTTTGCCGCTGAGATGAGAAGTTTGTGGCAAATTGTGTTTGTGCCCTCTCGTTGTTGTGTTGTGTGTTGTGACCATTAGCATACTGCAAGAATCAATCTGATGTTGGTAGTTAGTGTAATGTGAGTCAGACAAAATAACGAGCCTTATAATGTGATTTCTACTGTGAATGGAAACTTCAAAGGGGAAATGGAAATGAGAGGGTGATGAAGGATCACTTGGTTGAATGGGATGCACGAGTCACAGCAGCCGTTTTCACGATTCACTAAACCGCAATTGGGATTTTGACGGGAGTTTTGACTGTCTGCACGCGCTGTGCACAAGGTCGGCTTGGAGATTGTTATTTTTGAACATCTCATCCTTTTTTCCCTCTCGGAGATCCCAGGAGTGTGTCTCGAAAATGATACTTCCATTCAATTTTTAGCGTATAGAAATAATTTTATTCATGTTTTAAAATGATAGGACTGATATCAACCATTTTGAATTGAAAAGTGGAATACTCTCGAAGTTAATTTTTTAAATTATTCATAATTGATCCGGTTAGAGAGGCTCAACGAACCCCTCCACTATTGTAACTATTCCTCTCCATTATCGTGCTGTAGGCGAGATTTTCTGAGATCAAGTAGAAGCTCTGGATTCAATCCGTGATAAATGTCGAAAAGTAAGAAGTCAAACGTAAGCACCGTTACTGGTAAAGCTGTTGCTGGTTAGGACTTGAATTTGCAGGAATTAGGCTGTCCAAAGTACTTCAAGCCAAACTCAGGACTCAGTTGTGCATTCAGACGGACTAGGGTAACTGGAGGTCAAAAACATTTGAAAACCAGAATTATAAGGTACAGGCATGAGGCATCCCTATTCGTAGTGAATTGACAGCAGGTTTCTCATGAATGTGTCACAGTATGATAGCGAAGTGGATCGTGCACGTGCCTAAATGATAATTTTTACGCAACATGTCAATGGGGTACTTTCACGGATCAAGGGACTTCTCACGCGACTCCACTAATTCCGCTCACCCACCGCCACGCGACCAGCACCCTTCAGCTTATCAATTATTAATTGATTTTTTACGTCCGGCTGCTTTCCAATGTTAGTATATCACCGCATTTCCTCCGCTCCGATGAAAGGCCAGTTCACAGCTTCTGAATCACGCTGTCACGTTTCCTAGTGGCCTATCATTGAGAGGATATCATGAATTTTTCGTGATTTACATTGAAGTACAGGATTACCATTACTTCGGACAACATTTATACTCCACCGAAATTGTCATAATTTTCACGAGATGACTCGAAAAGCCTTTCCCACCATTTCACTGGCTGCTTTCGCCTTGCCGGCGAGCCAATGCCCTCTTGCTGTAATTACAATCAGCTTGCGTTTCAAAGTTTAGAGGGAAACAATTCAGTTCCCCAAGTCGAGAAATTAAAAGAGCAAAATGAACACTTTCGTGCCCAACCAATTGTAGTAGTTAGTACATTTATATTAAAAGCCTTACGCATACGTGTACAACCGATGCAGAATTTGTATACATTATTAGGGCCCAGAAGACGTAGTTGATTAGTTTATTTTTTTTGAATTTGCTACGCAAAGCAATTAAAAACAATTTGATCAGAAGAACTTTGCACTAAAATTTCGAATTGTTGCTCTGGTGTATATGCATTCTTTAATATATGTATGTAGTAGGGCCAGTGCGGAGGAAGGAACCGGTTATCGGGACATGGGGGTGCAACGGTGAGAGCCGGTCCTTTCTGTTGCTTTTTCATTCACTCAAGGCCGTTGGGCAATAAAACGTATGTAATGTAAATATTGAAAAATGGTAGAATTTCTAATACTACGGCTTTCCAAGTACTGCCTGTGGCGCGGTAATCTGAGGAAAAGTTCCAAATGGATACATGTGTTCATAGTTCTGACTTCAGTAAAATGATATAATTACTGAGATTTCACGGTTTTACAACAGACAGGAATGGGGCATTTGCAGTAGAAATATGTGGGATAAAACTGTGAGTAGGAGGCACCGGCATAATTGCCTTGAGAATGGCACATGTCACATACATGTACGTGTAATGAACGCTACACGCTATAGTTTTACATGCGACAGGACATTGCAATAGTTTCTACGCACACACTCAACTCCCCATTGCATCATTTAATGTGAGTAGAGTTGCGAAATGCAAGAATAACTTTAACTGTCCCCTCAGCCCACACTGAAGAACGTATTGAAACATGGTACATGTAAAAAACCCAAGAATCACTGCAATGAGTAAAATGCAAACGTGATCCGGGGTGGGTATTCTAACTAAGATACGTCCTCTACCAGTGAGCATCAACTGCAGCATTCTTAAAGTGGAAAAAATTTGAGGGTAGCACGGAATAATCATCTTGAGCAGTTCCAATAGGAATTTGTAGCATTTCTGGACCCATCCTAACGGCCCGGGTCTTGGGATGCCATTCTTGTTGGAAACTTGTACTTGAGCAAATCGGAGATTGTGAATCAGCTGGATAAAGCTCCATTTTTTCTTTACTCGTGTCAATGATGGACAGGTGAGGTTGGACTTAAGGGTGAACTCACGCAGCAACCTTGCATTATGTTCGTTCACTGGTAAACCCAATACACGCAATAGGCATCCCATATCTTGTTGAGTATCTTCTGAAGTATTGGAATCGTGAGAATGTTTCCAGACTTTTTCAACGCTCCTAATGAAAACATCGACTGTAGGTATAGTGACTGGTTGTTGTCCGGGGGAAGAGAATTTTCGGCAGATGGGACAACTTTTGAGGCTACTTTCAATGAACCACGATGACAGGCATAGAGAACAGAATGTGTGGCCACAGCCTGGGATAAGCAGTGGCTGTAACGAAGGGTACAGTCAGCTATAGTTTTGTGATCACTTTTAGGGACTAAGACAAATCAAGTCACCTTTCGTAGGAAATCGTTGCAAATGGGACAGAGAAAGTGTTTCCGCACTGCCCCGTAGAAAATTTCGTTGAAAATAGTAAACATTACTTGGACCAACTCAGATTTGTTGTGTAGTACTTTGAAGATACCACTTTTGGCTATGGCAGAAATTGAAGGACTGCAACTGTCTTCAAAAAATGTGTCGGAAGACTTCTTTCTCCCCGTGTGTTGCGGCCATTCGCATAGATTTTGTGGACAACGCCGGTCTGGCCTTGAGGGTACAAGCTTGTGAATGTCAGCTTCTGAGAAGGAAATGCGGGATTGCAAGGGATTTCGGAGCCTTAAGGTTTCCATACTGCTTCTAACGATTATTCCTACAGGTTATTATTATTGATTATATGACATATTATGCAAATTTCAAAATTGGACAAAACGGATGGAGGAATTTTGTTATAGTTTAGGATGTTATACTTAATGTAGTTATTGGTATTATGATTATAAGGTGTATTATGATTAATGCTTTAAGCATAACCGCTGATTGTGACAAGTGACATTTCCATTTAACGGTAACGGTGCCGGTGCAAAACTTGGTGCGCGTGCGCGATCGAACATCGAACAGCGAGCATTTCTAATTATAAATTGCAAAGCGGCAACAGAAATAGAAAAATTGAAGTAAGGGGCTGTTCACATATATCGATGTCAAGGAGGGGGTAGGGGGGGGG
>WJFA01001452.1:0-21343 GCA_009870155.1 Pseudobourletiella spinata | reverse complement strand
CTTGCAAAGCAGTGGCTGCGGAAACTCAGATTTGACCCTTCGAGAGCGTCACAAAATCTGAGGTCAATAGTTGCAAAGGCTGGGAGACGTGCAAAATGGAAAATTACACGTTAAATTCTGTAATAGTTTTCCAGTTTTGGATTTCGAGTGAGTCCCCATTAATGCACATGGCGCCATTGGACCAAAAATTTGCTTCGAAGTTTTTTGATCAGAAGGTCGTGAAATTTTCAGAAAACGGAAAATATGGGTTCTGTTGACTCTCAAAGTTGACAATACCCAAATACAGCAGCAGTAGAGCTGTTTTTGAGCGTATTTTCAAAAATTCCTCGAAATTCAAAACTGGGAAATCCTTATGGGATTTTTCAGTTTGCACGTATTCCCTCCTTTGCATAGTCTGACCCCAAAACTTTGTGACCCTCTCGTTAGTTCATACTTGAGTTTCCGCACCTAGGGCTTTGCATGAGGTAATCTTTAGGAATAGCCTGTGCGTTTAAGTTGGTGTCGGCACTGTGCGCCAGTGACATGTGAAAAGTGACCCTTGTAAGTCAAAAAGATGTCGAAGAAAATGGAATTTTCATAACTATGTAAGATACCGCATGTAAAATCCCTAAATCACGCTTTAACAGCAGAAATGACCGATTTTACCACAGAAAAATGTCAAAATGTGATAATTTTTCATCGGTATATTTCATGTTTCGTAAAACTTAAATATTCTTCAAGTGTAATATTTTTTAAATACTTTGCTCACAAGATTTATCAAAGCCAGGCAATAAAACATCTCCTGAGATGGTGTAGTTTACTAAGCCCTAGAAAAGAGAATTTGCCTAATCCATAATTGATTTCAGTCTTTTTTCATCGCCATTAGCTCGTATGCTGCCTAGAATAATTTTTTGCACCAGTATAGCAATGAAAAAACCTACTCAATTTGCAAGAAAACATTCAACTACTAAATGGGGTTGCGTTGAAGTGGCATCAAGTTTTTTAAAAATAGTACAAAAATTATTACTTATGGACCAGATTATCTCAGATCAAATCAGATAAACAAAAATCTGATCCGGAGTTTCAGATCAGATCGGATTTCTTCGAAATCTGATCTGGGGTGGATCAGATCAGATTCAGATGCGGAATTTTTTATCTGCCAATTTCCAGATCAGATCAGATTCAGATGCGGAATTTTTTATCTGCCAATTTCCAGATCAGATCGGATTCAGATAAGATAATGCAATTATCTGATCTGTTACGACCCTTACTTATATACTAGTTTATAGAGGAGTATCTAGAGACTACTACCGTAAACTCTGTTTGCTCGGATCATTCAATATTTGACGGAGGCCGATGGATCGGCACCTTTTTGTTTCCAAATGCGCCTTAGTAAGGTAGCCTCTTAGTTACTTTATATTTTTGGTCCTGTCCGCCCGTCAATCCGTCCGGTTAAATCCTTGTTCGATGGACAACTCGCGAACCCGTACGAATATTGACATGCGGTACGGACCTTTGGATGGGGGATTTTGATTTTGGTCACCACTGCCCTTGTTCTTTAGGTCATTTTGATGACATTGTTGAGCAAACTCCCATTTCGATATTTTCTAATTTTCGCCACAGGAACAAAAGAAAACTAGTCGAGCGTTATAAAAAATTTGTCGTAAATTTCACAATTTAATCTTTTTAAAATCTTGCATTTGTCGCGCCCATGTTTTGGTGGATTACCGCCAAGCAGAGCATCGCCGTACGGAAGACTACTTTTGTAAACTCCGTTTACCCTCTTTATTTAAAAAGATTTTCGTAGCTGAAATTCAACCAGTAATGTACATCTAACTGCTCCAATTTAATAGCAATACTTCAATTTCAGAAATTTAGGAAACCAACCGGATTAGTCAATTTTTTGTGCTACTTTCGTAGAAAGCAGGGCAAAAGGGATAAAGCGAGTGCTGCAACCCAATCCCTTTGAAGTATTTATGATCAAGGAATGCTCAGATAATTTCATTTATTTCTTTTCCTAAGATTCAAGATTAAAGATAGATATCTTTGGCATTTATCTGACGAGAAATGTGCACGGTGTGTAAACGGGGTATTTGAACGCGGCTAGTACCATCGCATGCAGCACTGTGTCATATCTAGGAAAGTGTCAAACATTGTTGCACATAGCGTGGTTTTGTCCCTCGAAAATAATATGAAAAACTTATTTTCGCGAAATCCAAAACGGGAATTTTCTCGTGGGAATTAACAAGGTTTTTTTAATCCTTCAATGGCCCCCCTCGGTTCTTTTTCAGGAAAATCATGACATTTGCTCATGACTGAGGTGATACAATAATTTTATGGAAAATGCTATGCATTGCTTAAAATTGCACAGTGAGGACTAAATGTCATTCTTATCACTAGTTTTTATCTGTGGTTCAATTACTTCTTTATCTGACCTCGAAACTCCCCCAAGTCTCACCAGTGGCCTAATCAGTGACTTCGAGCAAAGAGAAGTATTCTAGTAAGAGAAGTATTATGAAAGCAGAATTTTTAAGTGCGCAAATTCAGGACTGGCTGAATGGAAGTACCCAAAAATTTGATCGCTAAATACAAAGGCAAGGTATACGTCGTTATTTCAAAGGTTTTTCCAGTTTTTAATTTCGTGAAAGTGCTTGCAAACCAGCTGTGATTTACAAGTAATTTTTATAAATTACATGATGTTGATTTTGGTAATTCATCCGAGCGATTAATGCCAGCAAACTACGGCTTAAGAGACAGTTTTGCAGAACTTTCAAAAATCACTCGAAATCCAAACCTGGAAGGTTAAATTCCTTTGCTACTGATTAGGTGAAAACTTCTTGCAGTTCAGGTAACCCGGAATTTTTGAACCTAAGTATTTGGCATTCACAACCTGCTTGGTGATCTTTCGATCATTCATTGCCCCCGATTCGTGCGTTGGTCACAGTCGACACAAGCCCCATCTGAGAAAAGCCATTTTGTTGAAAAAAACCTTACCTTACAGACAACTGCACATACTTCTAAATTTTCAAAACAATCTAAGTTTCTGTTGCAAATTGCACAGCATTTTTATTAAATACACTGTAACCCTGCAATAAGCATGGACCTATTGTACTCTAGCAGTGGCTATTAAATACCGTGTTTCTCGACGTGTAGAGCTTAATTGGAACGACGCCGCGTATTATCGCTTGTGAAAAACTTTAACTCCAACTATTAGTGTCTGTCAGAACTAAACTTTCACACAAGAAATTTAAGCCACTGCACTAAAAACAATTTTCCTTGAATAGAGGTGTCGGTTTGTAAAAAATTCTATTTAGGAACCTGGTTTAATCGGATAAAGTAGCTATCAATATCCCTGCCAGTCAAAATTCTAATATTTTAAGTGAGATATTGTTTTTGTAACGATCTTGAATTTTTATCTTATAATTTTATGGTCCAAGGATTCATCTTAAGCTTCAATCTAAGATTTCAAAAGCGCCAGAATAAACTTCTATCGTTCATCTTCGAAATAACATCCCAAGCATTTATCTTCACCTTTTATCGTAGAATTCTAAATCCCCATGCATTTATCATAGAACTGAAAATCTAATAATTACATCTTTGACCTTTAAATTAGATTTCATTATCCCCAAGTTCATTTCAAGTTTCATTTATCAATTTTTCCTTATCTGAGTAATCCCTGCTTCTCAATAGCCATTACCACACGTGTGCAAGACAATATGCCATAAGGTAAAACTAAATTTTCAAATTTGATGTACATTGTTTGAATTAAAATGACAGAAGTAAAGCATCTCAATGTGGTTTGCAAAATTCCGTTTCCAAAACTGAAACAGAAGTTTATTCTCAAAAGTGTTTTTTCATCTGTAAACTACAAAATCATCCCCTTTCAGTTTGCAAATCTAAAGCACGATACTTTTATAAAAATTTATGCATGGTAAAATTTACCTTCAAAAATGCCACTGTCAAGTTGCTACCTTTGTGTAGCAAGTATTGCTGGGATGTATCTGCTACTGTGAATTACATATGAGTTAAGATATTTATAAATATACATGCATATAATAAATTGATTTGAACCTACATTCAAACGTAGCCTTCTAACTTCACCTTCTAGTATGTGAAAGTTAACGTTACTTTTACTTTCACGTATTTTGAGTAAATACTAGCTAAAAATGGCTGCTGTGAGTTGGAAAACTAGAAATTCACAATTTTTACCAAGAAAATTTTAATGTTACCGTAATATGTAGGTTGATGTAACCGATTGTTCCATACTGAGAATATTTGCATTGTTTAAAGCGTGCAAAGCAACCTTTACGATAATATTAAGTATTGTGGCACCATGGAAACCACGCTACCTCATACATGTTTAACACCGTGGGAGGCAGTAAAAGGAAAAGTAGCGTTCCTTTGGGGGGACTAACTCCTAACTCCAACCTACCCATTACCTGACTGCCATCAGAGGCACAGCTAGCTGCCTCCAATGTTATTTGTCCCCATAATGCATTTCACACTCCAAATTTTCTCGTGAAGTAAGTGGAGTGGAAAGTAAGGCACGGTCCAATTGGGAACCTCCGGTTTTTCCACTAAATGACCTCAGCAGTATGCTTATAATGCGGAACACCGTCGGTTGCGAAGAGTTATCGGGTTAAATTTTCTCCTGCAAACTCAGCATTGATGTTCACACATCCACTTGCGTGGGATGCAATCAACAGCTGCGTTCCGGGAGAGAGACAGAAGCCTGTCACCTGCATGTACAGATCACACTATCTGAACCCGGTAACAGTGTGAGCAAGTATAGGAAGGAGGAGGGTCAGTATGAAAAAAGCCAAAAATGCAACTACAGGTGGACCCAACAGCCTCCTCAGCATGTAGATTTGCTCCTCTACATGATAAAAGGGTATAGATTCATCGTCTGTGCTACCTCTGGTGAGATGCAGCACAGGCCGCTCCACTGCAGCAAATGCGTTCGTAGCTGAGACAGCAATCGATGCTGCGTCGAATCACGTGAAGCTTAATGCTTTTATAAGGCCTTTTTTTATTATTTCGGAAAAACAGTATCTCCAAATTCGAACCAGGAATTCAAGTCAAAGTAGTACTATCACGAACACTAGCCGTATCTCAATAATATGAGCAGTCGTTGTGGAAACTGCTATTTGCCGATCGCAACGAAAGATATCTGGCTCCAGGCTCTACAGAACCCATTGTGACAATCAGTGGTGTCCATAAACTGATTTCGAGGGGAGTGTGGTTGATAGTTCGTCACCACGGCAGTTTAGGTACCAATCATACACAGATGTACAACCTTAAAGGATCACGTGCAATAAGCTGTTTCTCGCGAGATTCCTAATTACATTGACTATTCTCGTGGTTCACTAGGCAGCAGCAGTATTATATTAGTACCCGCTGTAGGCTCTAGCTTCTCTGCTGCCATCAAACGCCCCTACTCTCTTTTTGCAGCTACAGAATGCGGGTATTGTGCTCAATGTACTACAACTATTAAATCTATCGGTATAAAGTCAAAGTACGCGTACAAAAAGTCCAACAGAGCAGCGTTTCACGTATTCATTTAACGTTTTTGGTGTTTTATGACCTGCACATGTCTTGAGTACTGACGTACCCAAATTAGACGGAAATGCTATAAATTTAAAAACTAATTTTACTTGATCAGTTAAGTTTTTTTTATAAGAAAGATTAATTGATCTGAAAAAACTCTGAATAAGCGTCTGACCACAGCACCTCAATTCACAATTTCTTTTGCTAATAGTAAAGTAATAACGTAATTTAAACAATGTTTTAGCAAGAATTTCCAATAATCAAAGTTTATGTAAACATAGCAGCGCCTTCGCCCTTTCGTTCATTGATTTATTTTGACATTATATAGTTATCGACATCGAGTATTTGATCCCAGTACATAAATATATATCTTCGGTGATGGTTATCTCACATTACAAATACGCTTTCAAAAGCTCTACATCTTTCAATTCTCTTATGTGTGTGTACATTAATTACAAGATATGCTAATTAGTTATGGTGTGAAACATAAGAATTGGCCTTCGGTCTTGGACCATCGCGAAAAAATAATGTATCACAGCATTCCAACCGCCTTGTTTGAGTGCTTTATCTTATTTTCAAATGACTCTTGAGTAGAAACATATGGTTCATAAAAATTGGCATAAGATGTTGAGATTATTTCATTAGTAAAATTGAAATGCTCCCCTTCTACAAGTTCCTGGTAGATTTTATATTATTTTTATACCGCCAGTATTTATGTGATCGTAGACCCAAATCAGAGCATGCAGATTTATAAATCTCGTTTGTCGACGCTAGGTTTTTTATATAATAAAAAAGGGATGTTACAAAAAAATTCGTACTTTCAAAAATTAATGATGAAAAGAAGATGACAGCACCCTAAGGAATGGTGGAATACGATTAAAATTGGGTGGCAGTACAATTTGTTCTCAAAATAATCTGGCGCACTTAATAATTGGGATTGATTTCCAAATACAATTATTTCACAGTTATTTTTTCACTCAGAACATAGATACATGCGTCGTGGATGCAGTTGGGACATCACTGTGCCACAGAGGTCTTCAAAATTTCAAATTGATGAAGATGGACATTTACTTTACAATTTTTCTACAGAACGCATCTTTTTTAGCAACTTTCAGAGTAATGGTTAAATTTTCCATTAAGAAATACAGTTTGGAAAGCATCGGTTTTCCATTGGCCTCCGTTGTTGCCATTTTTTATTACCCATTGTGATTACTCCAACGTAGTCGCCATTACCCAATAACCATTATTATTTGGTTAGGGTAATGGGTAATGGATAGCTTGTTCCGTACCGCATTTCTGACCTTATGGTAGCAATTTTTCATTAAGCAGCAAAAACCAGATGATAAAACTTCAGTTTATTGGTGCAGTTAACTATATCTTTTGAGTTCGAATGTGTAAGTAGTTTCAAGGTTCGTCAATTAATTCGTTTCAGCTAATTTTAATTTACGATGATTTTAACCTAAGTTTGTTCATTTGAATCCCTTTTGTATTCTTTTAAATCATTTTTAAAGAATTTGAATTCATATTAGCCATTTTCTGTCATTTCTTTAGTTTTCCGTAGTTTTACTAAATTTATTCATTTCAATTTGACTTATTCATGTTAATCACGGGTTCAGTGGAGTTAAGTTGGAGCGTCTACGACCAGGACATAAATCCTGAATGTATTGTTGAATTTTTAGCTTTTCACGTGGATGTAAACATTTCATGTTTTCGAGTTACCCATTACCCATTACATATGGGTCACGGTAATATCCATTACCCATAACCTTTTAGTAATGGGTCTTACCCATTACCCCGGCTCTTTGTTTTGCTAAACATTGCAATCGAGGGGACTGTACAATGCAGCAATGTGGTCTCAGAGACCCTACGCCACAATTCGTTCAACCGTGAAATGTAAAACGTTTTTCATTTTGCTCCATGTTAACTTGAGCATTTCATTACGCATGAGCATTTCGCCGCTTCCATTATCAAGCAATCATTGCTACCTATCCAGAATTCATAAAGCTCGACAAAATGTGAAAACAGTTGAACAGGTAGTTCATTATGTTTTGAATAGGGAGAAATATATTTCTCAGTTGACAATTATACTATCAAACTACACAAAAATTATTTCTCAATTTTTGATTTTATTTGCAACGGTTACGGAGTTTATTTCCCATTGCTCCATTGTATTTGCAAGGGAAACTACATTTAGTTCTCATTTCTCAACTGTATTTGCAGAGGATACGAAATTTATTTCTCATTTCTCAAATTAATTTACAAAGGGTGGGAAAATTAGTTCTCGTTTCTCAATTCAATTTTCAAAGGGCAGAAAACTTACTTCTCAAATTTATTTTTCATTCATGGAGGACGCGACATTTATTTCCCAATTATAATTCTCGATTGCAATGTCGTTGAAAAAATAAAAGTTGTAATTCTCAACTGTAAAGAGAACACGTAGTTTTCAATGCACTGATGAGTTCCATCTAACTCCTTGTTCTCATTGTGGATGTCCGATTGTTTTGAGGGTTTGAACGAAAAGACGAAGCTGTAAGGCATTTAGAAGCCTTTAACGTTATCAGAGGTAGAAGGAGGCAGCAGAAGGTGTCACGTGATTTGCGGCAGCGTTTCATAACTTCTCTGCTTCGAACGCATGTGCTGCGGTGGATAGGCAGTATGCAGGCAGTTCATGTAATTTCAGCACGTGTTACAGTAAATATTGCATAAATTTTTGGCGCATAAATACATATTTAAGGGATTTTAGTAAATAAATGTCCTGTGCCGACGTATCACTCCGTGATACAAAAGGTCAGTGTGATACCATTTGGTAGCGTCTTTTCTCGTCGAAACGAGTCGTTTGGCCATAAATTGTTCAACATTCGAGAGTAGTCGTGTCACCACGATCGAAACCTCATGAAGTGACTCAGTGTCAATTGGACAGGACATTTCCAACTACTCACATTCAAAATCGTTTTATTTTCAAAGTCTCGCACACGCAAAATTCACAATGACGCTGGAAACTTGGAGGCAGCAACCAAAAATGAACTTATTTACTGCTTTTGTTATCCATTAAAACAAATAATATATTTGTACTCCTTACGTCTTCTATTATAACATTATCAGCAGCGAAGTGATTCGTCATCATAAATAATAATGATAATTCATAACAAGCAATATACAATATTCATATAAATAGTTTTCTTTCGTGGGGGTACAAAAATTTCTCGCACAACATAAATATATAAATTATTTACTTAAAGTACTAAAAAAACATTAAAAACTAACTACAGGTCACACTTGATGGCCAGTCAGTTTAAAAATATAAGCATTGACTAGCGAAGCTGAGGTTATAAACTAATTCAATCCCAAATCATTCCTCCAAGCTTCAATATAATTGAACCACCACTCTTTGAAAATGGCGCTCGTAGAAATCAGTGCTGCGAATGTGACTTCCTTTCCAATACTGGAGGACCAGTTTATAGTAAACCACTTCGGATAAAGCCAGCAAACCAGTTCAGTCCAACTGCACTGTGAAGCGTACGCACGAATATATGCGCCCGTATATACATACACACACAGATTTTACACAGTCGCACTCGTCCCATTCTGAGGCTTGTAGCTCGCGGAAAATTCACCCAGAATCCGGAGGAACTGGAAGCTCTGCGACAGGTACTTGTTAAAGTTATACTTGCTCTCCGCCGCCGAGCAGTCCACATACAAATTCCAGTTGCAACGTAGCACCTGTAAATTTGACACAATCTCAGTCATTATCATCTCCAAAAAGTGTATGTGTTAACATGCCGATAATCCGTAAAACACTAAAACGCACCTCCTGGTCGAACACAGTCTCTTTCGGGCACCGGAATGACTTCCTCACGAAGCCAGTTTCCGACTTGGCGCACAGATGAAACACCTGAGGTCAAAATTACAAATTTATAACTACCGCACTCTATCACATTTTGAGCATCCTCAACACACATCCAAATTTTTCGAGTCCGTCTTAGAAATGCCATAAATTCGCACCAAGTACCACTCAAAATCGTTAACACCAATCAACAACTGCTGCTAATCATGCACGTCCTTAAAAACCTGTGCGCGATTCCCACCTGTTCAGGGCATCGTAATATCGCACGCCGCCCCCTCAGTAACTAACACAAATCCTGAGCTGAACTCACGGGCTCTCCAAAAAGCTCTTGTCAAAATCCTTCCCTCATCGCCCCCAAATACAGCGCACGGGCCTTTCTCACTTAGGAAACCAAGGGTTTCCCACAGCGTGCCTAATCCACGGGAGACAGTGTGTGAGCCTAAAGAGGCGGCAGCCCAAGTCATCCCAGTAAAACGACGCCCCGAACCAACGGACAGAAAATGCTCAAAGAGATAGAGAATGGTCACGACCAAATATGATTTGCTACAGGGAAAACACGACCAGAGGGAAAATCCTCAGTGACTTCTTCACAATTTTTCCCATCACAGCTCCCAGTTGAATAAAGTCATTACCACGGTGGACAATCGGCCTTGATTACAATGTGCCGCCGGCCTCCGGCCAAAAACACCCTTCACCTGCCTGTCCCACCGCCACCAATACTGTCGGCTTCCCACAGTTTGGAAAACATCCCATCTAATCTACATGAGAGTGCTAATTACTGCACAGTATCATACAAACAGGACTCATTTGTAATCTTAACTGACAGACCAGACAGACCAAGTGTCAGTGTTTATTTTCTTAGACTAAATTCCTCCGCGGACACATCTCACTCATGCCGGAATTACCTTGCAACTCAGCATGGGATCCGCGTAGAGTCCCGGGAAATACTTCTGATCCTCGCAGCGGAATTCGGTGTAGAGGTCCGAATCCGTGTCGAATTCAAGAATGGAGTCACCAGGGTAGAAGGACTTTGGTGCGTTTTTGATGTCTATCAACCGGGAGCGGGGCATCCAATTGTTCGACAAGGATGGCTAGTAAAAATTGAAAATAAGATCAAATTCCACCGTTTAATTGAAATGTTATCAGACCTTTGACTTCTTCCAAGGTCAAAGGTAATTTCAAGGTCAAAGCCCACCTCTGGAAATTTGAGCATGATTGGACTTGGTGAAGCGAGGATGGCGGACAAGTCCACGGCGGGGATGCTATTGCTCCCAGCCCCGCCATTATTGCTGATTACCCGATTCTCCCTGGGCTTAAACTGCTGCGGGAGGGACAACTCTGGAGCGGGATGAGTGGCCTGAGCCTTCTTGAGCGCGAGCGCCTTGAGAGCCAACAGTGCCGCCTGTGCATTGTTGAGTCCACGGTCGGGACTGAGCAAACTGTTGGCCTGATCCTGGGTCACGAGTCCTTGATCACTCTTGTGCTGGAGCACGTTGGAAGGCAGTTCCATGGAGTCCACTTTTGGGCGCCAGTCATTCATGTGAGTCTGCGCGAAGCCCCCGTGGGAGGGTCTTGACTTGAGGGCATCCTCCAACTTGTTGAGGGCCAGTAACTTCCGCATGGTGTCAATCTGGGCGGGGCTGTAGGTTCGGTTGGGACTGAGCGCATCGGGGGACTTGAGCCTGTTGGCGATCTGGGACAGGGTGCGGAGGATCTCCTCGTTTGGCGCCGAGGGTTGAGGCGCCGGCGTGGTCGGTGGACTTGGTGGCGCCTGACTTAGTTTCATTTGCTTGAGCAGCTCCTGTTGGATCTTGATTTGCTGGAGCTGCTGGTGCTTCTTGCGGAGAACGGCATTGATTTGGGCTTCCAAATCCGGACTGGGGCTGGACTGGGGCTTGAGCTTGAGCTCTGATGAACCGTCTGTCTTCTTCCGGTTATCTTCTTCATCTTTGGAGGAAAAGAGGGAAGAGATGTCATCTGTGGAGATGCTATAAGTTTGCTTGCTCTCGGAAGTGGATTGGTCCTCTGGCGGGTTCCGTCGACCGGCGGCGGCGGAAAGGAAGGGCGCGAGTTTGGAGGCGACTTGGCGCAAGTGTGGTGGGGTTGGTGTGGTTGTTGTTGTTGTGGTGGTGGTCGTAGTAGTTGTTGTTTTCTGAACTCCGAGCCGTTCGTGGACTATAGACTGGATGACCTCACTTTTGACCTTGCTCAGGGTCTCCAGTGCTTTGAGTACAGTCTCCTTTTCCGACAGAGGTTTCTGCGACGTTGTGGGCGGAGGTATGGGTTTGAGCAAGTTATACGTCGGTGAGGGGGTTGGGGCGAGTAGTGGGTAGGGGTAACGCCCCCCATTCTGATCCCTGGGTGGTGGGTTGCGAGGACCATTGAAATTTTGTTGGGATGGGCCTTGGGAGAAGCGAGGAGGGGGCCAACCTTGCGTTGGTTCCAGCATTCCATTTGTATTTATGCCCTGGGGAGGTGCAGGCATTTTAGGATAGGGTGACGGGCTATGCGCAGTTGGGGCTGGGCGAAAGGGCCCAGGTGATTTATTGCTAAGATCTGACGGGGGTGGTGCTGTTATTATCTCAGACTCTAATGTTGGCCCAGTTTGGGACGATTGGCGTGGTCCTGGGCGAGGGCCACCCTGACGCTCCCCTGACCCAGGGGGATGGTAATGGGCGGGTGTTGGTGGTCCAACATAGTGCCTACCAGATGGGGGCGGCGGTGCGCCCACAAAGTGTGCCCCTGGGGGCGGTGGCCCCGCCATGAAATGTGCCCCAGGGGGTGGCGGTGCCCCCATTGGGATCGCCAAGGCAGGTACACTGTTACTACCCGCCATTTGCTGCATCTGCCCCCCCTGATGGTACTGGACGGGTGGGTGTGGGTATGCCCCTGGGTACATGGTATTGTTATGAATATGGCCGTGAATCTGGCCCTGTTTCCCAGTAAGGAAGGATGGTAGCATGTTTTTGATAGGATTAAGAATACTACCCACGCTCGCCGTGGGCGAGGGGCCATGAGAGTTGGGCGCCGCATTGGATTTCAACGAGGAGAGGAGCCCAGAGAAGGGGTTTTTATTTGGGGCCGGGGGTAGCATCATGTGAGCCGGGACGTCTTTGTCCGTTTGGAAGGGTCCGTAGAGTTGGTACTGGGGCGGGGAGGGCGGCTGGATATTTTGGGCCGGAAGGGCACCAGGCTGCGGGGCATCTTCCAGCTTCTTCATCAGATCCTCAGTCTGTTCCGGATAGAGTGGTGGGTTCAAGTTTTGTTCGGGCAAGTCCATACGGTCAGTTTCGGTGTAGGGGTAGCTCTCTTGCGGCCCTTTGCCCTGCTCCGGGGGCATAAAGACCGAGGATGGCATTGGAGTCCTCCGTGTGGTTGAGTACGTCTCGGATTCGTCGTCATCTTCATCATCAGCCTCATCCTCATCGCCCTCTTCCTCCTCATTCGTGGCCGGGGGGCGATGGGCGGGTTTGGCAAAGTCGTCCGGGGTGGGATTTTTATACCGGTTTTCCGCCAGGATCGGCGGCATCACGCTGTAACTCGGCTCATTCTCCTGGGGGGCGTCAGCCCCACTGAAAATTTCCGGGGGCAATCGGCGGAAGGGTGGCACTGGTGGGCGATAAGTTGAGGGCGAATAGTTATCCATGGGATTTTCCTCAACAGTGGGTGATTCACGCTCATATTCATTAGTCTGCTCACTCGCCTGAGTTACTGGTGCATCCAGGTCATGTTGCTCCCCTGCACAAAACAATGCAATAAATGGACCAGTTAGGAGACTCGTAAAAATTGGGCCATCGCTCCGCTGTCACGTTCATTTGCATGGACCAGCCGGTGGGCTATTTTTTTGTTTACTGGTACAGAGCACGTAGAGCTCGAAACCATGCGCACGTAATTTTTTCCATGAGAAACCACGGATTTTACCTCTAACCAACGCGCAGACATTCCAGGCTAAGGAATAAAAACTGGATTTCACTGTCTCATCATCTGACCTAAATTCCACAATGGCTCAACTCAACTGCAAGCTACTGAGCCAGTTTCAGGCCGCAACAATAGCGGTTGCCACTGATGCACACACAGAGTGCATAAAAGTTAATGAGAGGACCAAAAACGCATGGCCTCCGCCACCTTCATCATCATTATTATCATCACCATACCACAACAAGAGCCGCTTCCGCCATGAAACCAAATGTGTCATTATATACCATGTGTACTCTTCATAAATATTATGACTCACTCAAGCCCACACTAACTGACTTTTAGCTGTGGTAAATGGCGTTCTGCCTCTCGAACCCCACCTGCTAAGCACCTGTAAGAACAGCAGTCAGTACCTTAATAATAATAATAACACAGCATTTTATTTTACACCCCAAACTTGAGCCCCCACTCACGACACGACTTCAAATGAATTACCGTGGAAGCTTCCATAGGATTCACGGCCACCTCCCGCCAGTCATACATTGTGGAGAATATTAACCCTGCCTCACTGAAACGCTTATGAACTGACACTTGATGCAGAATAGGAACAATTATTTTCCTCGCCCACATAATCATCATCATGCCAGGGTGAGGTGATTAAAGCCAAGTGCATCAAATGTGCCTTTGCTACAATTCTTTCTGTGTTGACCACAAATTCATCCCCTCCGCGACAATAACATCACCAACAACAACGAAAAAAAGTACAGCAGCAAAAACTGCCACTAAAACCAGGAGTAAAAACCTGCATTGAAGGAGCCGAGCTAATCTACTGTGTGGGAATTCTCGCCTCGTTCACAACAGGGCATTTTTTACTATGATGCACAGACAGCTGCAAACTTTTATCATCCTCCTCCTCCTCATCGTCACACATGCATTACTGTGGTAAAACCCAGGCCGGCTGGCTGGCTCAACTGATTGATGACCAAATGGCCCCGGGCTGGGCTCTTCCCTTCGGCAGTCAACTTCAATGTGTACACAAGTGAGCGGGCCTCTAAAATACTCTCATCTACAACCGTTCAAAACCACTAGAGGCTCATTCGTCATGATACCTCGTTACAGTATTCTACATAGTATGTGTGTGTGTTGAGATGAAGATGGGATGCGAAGGGGAAAAAAGTAAAAACAATTTGTAACATTTTACACACTAATGAGAGCCGAGGCAAGCGCCACGGAGTTGCCTATGTTTGTCTTTCCTTCGTAGGTGCCCACATAAGCGCGCGCACACTCACGCATACACACGCACCACACACACACACATACAGGAGCACGCCCACACACAAATATGCACACACAAGTAAACGCAAATACCCAAACATTCCCAAAATCTTTTGCTAACTTAAACTTTACTCAAGCCGGACACATTACTGGGTCAATGCCACGGTGTGGCTCGCTTCTACATACACACACACACACACGGAAGAAAAACCGAAGGAAGAGCGAAATTAATTTGCGGCCCTGCTAATGATTCACAGTTTCACTCCGTCGACGTGACTCACTACACTACACAGTGCAATGCAGTGTAGTAGTAGCATATAACAAAGTGTTGTCCCTATCTATCTATCATGCACGTACTGTGAGTTCTAGCGCGACGAATGAGCTCCATTAATCTAACGCTATTTCTTTATCTTCACACGGCATTTCTGCCTCTTTGATTTCCACTCCTTGTTCCTCCTAATATCCTCTCCTCACCACACCACCACCACCACCAAAATAATCATAATCTGGAAATAAAAGAGGGCGAGTCTCCACAGTGAAATATCACACAAGGAGGATCGTAAAAGGAAAATTTACACGGTGAACCCAAACTATTTATTTACAGTGAGGGTGTGTGGACGAGACTGCAGTGGAGTTGGGCTATAACGGTTTGGCTTAATGGATTTTCTTTATAGTGGTGGACTTTACACGGTCCCGTCCTGTACACCCACAATGTATAAGGGTACTCTTATAGTGGTGGGATTTTGCCGGTCCCTTGAGGAACCGTTATAGACAAAACGTTATTTACAACAAGGAAAGCTCCTTATTCTTCCAAAATAAGAGTCATATCATTCCCTCCTACCCCACCACCACTACGGCGACCACCGCCGAGCCAATTCTCTTTGTCATCCGGAACGAAACTTGATAGAATCTCAGGAGGAAAAGGACAGTAAATTAATAGTAACAATAATACCGGCAAGGCAGCACACAATGGGAAGTAGGGGGATTATTAATGAGAGAGACAGATTTAAACTACTTTGCATCCTCAAATCTCACTGACTCCCACGTCAACCGCAAACCTGCAAGCTCACTCTTCCCCCATACATTTTCCCACAGCTAATACATGCATAAAGGCTTTAAATTACTCCAACTTTCATATTCAACGTGAACACACAATGGTGCAGTAGTATAAAAAGCCCTCAAAAAGACATGAACAGGTGACCGGCTTCTTGGAAATGCGAAACGGCTCGTATATTCTCAAATGTCACCTGTGGAGGCTCTGTACAGTCAGACGATGTCGGAATACACCAGAGTGTGAACTGAAATGAAAATTTTACGCAAATACGAACAGGATAATCACACAGCCGACCACTCTCGTTGCAACTGCTTGGAAAAATTTCACAGGCTCGCGCCACCACACAGTCTCACGTCACACATGCCTCTGGACTGGATCAGCTGTTCAAAGTGTGTGCAGTTGTGTGGGAGTGTAAATATGAAGGGCACATGTATATGATGAGGAGCCCCTGATCTTCAAATTCCATAAGATTCTCTTCTCTGGTTCGCCAAATTGAGGCCAAGTCATACGAGAAAGATGATGATGAAGATGGTGATGATGATGACGATGAGGATGAACAAGTTGAGCATACACAGAACAAGTTTCCGCTTTCAAGAATCAAATCCCCTGTGATCCCCATGCATCCATCAGACAAAAGTAAGTGAGTGCACGAGTAAAACCAAGAACCCAAAAACTTTTCCTTTACCTTTGCAAATACGAGATAAGCTCACTCACTCACTCACTGCTCAGCCGATAACTGACTCACAGACTGACTGACTGAGTTGTGAAACCCCACGGTGATTTACTTACTCGAAAAAGAAATCACACACACTGAAAAAAACTAGAGCGCATATTATTATGACCATTCCATTTACTCTTGTATGGACAGAGCCTTGAGCAATTATATTATCAGATGCGAACGGGTGAACGAGCGGACGTTATATGGAACAATCGACTATTGCCGCCGACAGTCTGGTTTTTGACCGATAATAATAATAAAGTTCCATCGCTCACTTTCTACCACTGCTTACTACTGGTACATCCATTATTGCATCGTAAGCCTCCCTTTGTCACGTATGAGCTTATGACAGGCTACTATTCGGACGCCCCTTATTGGGTGAAATATGACTTTTCAATTTCAAATAGCATTTTCTACTGCCACCAGCATTCTTAATGTCAATTACCAATAATTACTATTTAAACTAGCAAAAGCCTCTCACCTTCGGCAGGGACGAAAGAGAGTTTCAACTCTTGAGATCCCGCATTATTGGGCATTATCTTCCGTCTCAAAAATGAGTCCTCATTGCTCAGCCCAACGGCCTGATGGGATTGGCCGGTCAGTTGATTGACTTGGGAAATGAGTTTGTTTATTCCCGTCTCCGGCGGCGGGACAAATCCCTGGCTATGCTCGCTGCTCAGGTCCTGCTGAGCCACGGGCTTAAATTCAACGGGCTCTTCGGGGGGTCCTGAGGGTCCAGCCTCAGCCCCATAGTTATTGTCCGTGTCATCACCGTAGGCGGTGACCTCATGGACGTCTTTAATGATCTCGGGAACCCGTATGGGTTGGAGAATTTGGGTTGGCGCTATTTTTGGATTTTCATTGTCATTTGAATGCCCTGTCACATCTCTATGGGTTGGATTTTGGCGGGAATAATAATTTTGAAATTCTCCCTCCGACTCGGAGACGGCAGGAGGAGAGCTTGGGGCCGATGGAGCGGTTGGCTCGTAATTATTATTTTTATTTTCTGCATGATTTTCCAAGTTTGTTTTTGTTGTGGGCTCTACAATGTAATTTAACCCGGTCGTATCAAATTCAGGTTCAGTTTCATTGTCATCATCATAAGCAGCCGGGGCTGTTGATTCCATGTAGGGAGATGGGACTGGGGTTGTGCTCGAGGTCGGATATGTCTTGTAACGGTATCTTTTGCGGTGGTAGCGATGCTTTTTATTTTTTTCCGACTTTTCTGCTACTGTTGTTGTTGTTGTTGTGGTTGTTGTTGTAGGAGCCGGCGTGGTTCTCCAGTGACGAGGTGAGGGAGTGGTTGGAGATTTCCACCAAGGAAGTTTTGTTGTGGAACTGCTCGTTTTCCACCAAGCATCTTTTGTTGTTGTAGTAGTCGTTGGTGGTGGTTCAGTGGTTGTTGTCGATGTTGTTGTTGGTGTAGTTGCGGTTTTCCACCAGGGTACAGTTGTTGGAGCTGGAGTGGTCGTTGTTAGAACTGCCGGAGTTTTCTTGTCCGGAACGGACCAGTAGTTGGACGACGGGGTTGACTGTGGCGGGATCCCTTTGAATTGATTGCCCGGGATGAGTTTTGACGGAGCTCCATATTGACTCGTCTTGTGATAACTCCAGATTTTCACCGGTTTTACCTCCCCAGACCCCCCAGATTCAGTGGAGTAGAATGTGCTTTGTTGACTCGGCACAGATTTGGGTCTGATCTCTGATGATTCCTGTTTGGAATCCAGATTTTTGTACGTCCCAACCTGCCGGCTATCATCCGGTCGATAGTCCAAGTTTGTATAGACTCCGCTCAGGGGACCCTTGGGATTCATTTCGTAGGTTTTGTAGTACGGCTCCTGAGCCTGTTTCGAGTCCAATATTGGTGGTACATTTATCGAAGGAGTCTCAGCGGACTTCGAGTCCAAACTCGTGAATCCACCGCCAAAACTTGAAAATTTCTGGGTTGACTCTGGACTTGTATAGTCTGCTGAGGATGGGGGCACACCTTTTTTGGACTCAAAATGGTTATTACTGTAGGTGATTCCGGTGGGGAGGAACTGCGTTTTCGAATCATAGTCGTAGTCATTCCTGTAACTTGATTGACCTGTGGAATGAACTGATTCCAGGGTCTTATACAGGCCTCCAGGGGAGACCACTTGTTTTGTGTCCAAGTTGTAAATCTTGGGCGGGTTCACCTCTGTAAAAGGGCTCATTGAGGTCGAGACCTTGATTGAGGATGCGACCGTTGTGGTGAAAGAGTCACTTGGAGCAACAGGGCCGGCGGATGAGGCCTCCGTCCAATAATTCGTATTGAGGAATTCCGGCAGCAGCCGCTGTGGGTAATTCTTGGTCGTGGCAGCATTATAAAGGTAGGCATCGTCAACTTTCACTTGGAACGGCTCGAGGGTTCGGTTAAAATGCGAGTAGAATTGACTATTGTATGATTTTGTCAAATTCATCTGACTCTGGGCTTCAGAGCTGTCAAGCCGGACGTAACTGGATTGTGGGCCATTGGGTTTGTTGTGATTGGCGCTCTGTTTGCTAAAGTGATTGGTAGGATCGTAAAAGTTGTTATACGTAAAGAATGGCGCTCGAGCCGTTGTGGTTGTCGTGGTCAATTTCTCTAGTTTTTCCCGATTTATGGGGTGGTCCGGTGGATATCGCGGGTCGTAGCCGCTGCTGATGAGTGGATGAATGAGTTTTGTGACCACCTCCGACTTTGGCAATTTTTTATATACGGACGGCCGGAGGGTCGTTGTGGTGGTGGTGATCCCGAGGCTCTCCAAAATTCGAATAGTACGTTCCCGCTCTTCGGCAGACATTGAGCGGGTCGGTATAACCACTGCTCGAACCGTACTTTCCGAGAAATCCGGTTCGTAGTTGTCCATTTCCATGGAAGGTCTGCGCTCATAACTCGTTGGTGGCGGCGGCCGTTCGATCCTGCTTGTTGTGGAACTGGAACGCTCCGTGGATGTGGTGGTGGTGGTTGTGGTCGTGGTTTTATCCATCCTTTGGGTAGTTGTGGATGCAGCGGGTGTTGGTGACGTCTCATCCGAGAGGTCCTCATCCGTGGGATCCTGAGTTGTGGTCGTACTCGTGGGTTTTTTATGTTTCCGATGCTTGCGCCGCTCTCCCCTGTGCTTAATCACTCGGACTTTTTTCAGCCGTTTCTTTTTCAATGACGGTTCACCAGCGGCAGCTGCTGCACTTTCCTTTTTCGCCCCAGGGCTCAGTGCCCCTGACTTACTCTTGGGCGTCGTCGTGGTAAAGTAAATGTCTGGGAAAATGTTGGTGTCGTAGCCAGCTGTGACGGCCCCACTTCCGTAGTCATCGCCGTTAGCAGCAGCAGCAGCACTGGGACTCGGCGGCTGATCGGGATTTGGAAGTTGTTCCAACACGAATTTACTCCCATAGTTTTCCGAGCCTTGGAGCAAAGTGAGTCCGTAGGGCTGACCCTGCTCGTTCCTGTTGGCCTCTTGGGCAATCAAGGGGTCCTGGTCATCAGGCCCTGGGCTGTAGATCGGGAGCCCTTGCCGTTGCGGCTCGGGAAAACTACCCTGGGGTGGATAGCCCATTGGGACAGTGTTGAGTCCTAAGGGATGGTTACCGTAGGGACCTCGAATTGGCGGTGGTCTGGGACCACCAGATTTGAATGGCCCGCGCCGTTTCATTCCATTGCGAAGGATGTTCGGAGTGAAACCAGCGGGTTGGATTGGATGTTGAAGATGTTGTTGTTGTTGTTGTTGTTGCGGTTGTCGTTTCTGGAAGAATGACAGTGGCCAATGCCACAGGCTGGAACGTTTCTGAAGGCCGACGCGGCTGAGTTCTTGTTGTTGTTGAGGCTGTTGTTGTTGCTGTTGTTTCTGCTGCTGCAGTATCTGTTGTACTTGCTGTTGTTGTTGTTGCTCCAGTATTTGTTGAACCTGCTGTTGCTGTTGTTGCTCCAGTAGTTGTTGGACCTGCTGCTGTTGGTTGGCCGGCGGATTTTGAATTTGAGCGGGAATCCCACCTGCCTGATCCCCCTGCTGTTCACCCTTGAGTCGCTCCTGCTCCTGCTGCTGTTTCTGGAGGTACTCAAGTTGTTCCAGCGGCAAGTCCTTAAGGGCCAGTATAGCGAGGTCCTCCGGGGTCGCGGGGGCCTTTTGAACGTTACCCACGGGATTGCTATGCGCCCCAAATAGTGGGTTATTAAATATGGAATTTTGTTGTGGTTTCTGCTGCTGTGGTGAGAACAGGCCAAGTAATCCACGCTGCGGTTGTTGTTGTTGATGATGTTGATGGAGTTGTGGCTGGGGTTGGAACCAACCTGATTTAACTTGTTGTTGTTGCCGCTGTTTTTTAGTCTCAGCATTGGTGAGCGAGTCTTTGAAACCATCCTCGTCCCCAATAGTAAAACCTGCACCGGCCCAACCCTTGAGCCCACCGAGAGTCCGAATACGGAAGAGTCCGGATTGGCGGAAGCCGCAGGCGAGGCGGAAACCCCCGCCGCGCTGCCACACGCACACCCCTTCCGCATAGTCTATCGCACTGAGGATACTTGCGAGTACAAGGAGCACACTGAGGCACTGTGATGGCCGGCGGGACATTAAAACTTTGGTCCACATCCATCCAGTGGACTTGTTATTATAATATTTTGGAAAGGGGATCATTTTGAGTACCCCGGCGGGAACTACGGCTCGAACTACTGCAGGAAACTTCTACAGCATTGCTGAGAACCATTCCTTCACACCTCACAGTCAGAGTATCTCGAGGATTTTGCTCACATTTTCTTTCCTATCTGGTGTGCGGATTGGCAACACTATGAATTGCTCCGAGTTTTTTGACGTAATTCCTGTTCAGCGCCAGCACTTGTTGGTGAAAAATGTGTAACAGAAATATTATGTATTACACTGTGTACGGAACCGTCCCCAACCACTGTCCTGCTTTTCCAACAGAACTGAGCCAAGATTCAGTAAATTACGTTACGTGATCTTGAACCGGTATCACCTACTTACGGACAGGCTAATGACGGCTTCACACTGACGACGAC
>WJFA01001451.1:0-21354 GCA_009870155.1 Pseudobourletiella spinata | reverse complement strand
ACACACACACACACAGTCCGAAGTATTCACAAACTTCTAAGCTCTGCAGGTACACATTCAAAACACATATACGCACACACACACAAAGGTGTGTGTGTGTGTGTGTATGTCTGTGGCTGCTACTGCGTGCGTCCGAAAGTCGTCCTTCTTTCCCCTACTCCGCAATCATGAGTATGCATAATTCATAACGCTCCCCTCCGAAAGCTCCCCATTATAATTTCGTAAACAACTGGAGGGTCGGGGTGGGACGCGGTGGCGGCGGCGGCGGCGGCATCAGCAGCAGCAGCAGCAAGTGCAGACCCCTTCCACCTCCTATAACCTCTCCACTGATTCCTCACACGCAAATAACCCGTGGCAGAGAGAGGATAATGCATTACCCGAAACAAGTGGAGGAGTTACTTATTGCAAGCCATTAGGGATATAATGTTTGCCCCCCCCCATTCCCACGTCACGGACACACACACACACACACACACACACTTTAGTGGGAGCCCAATCCGCGTGAAACATATGTGCAAGTGTAAAGGCGTGTAGCAGTCGAGATGACACGCAGTAGACCTATATGAGCTATGTCTAAAAATGGAGCACGTGAAGGCTATGAGAAATGGCCAGGATTCGGAGAGGAAATGTCGGGGTTGGGATAGAGGCCCCCTGGCTCTATAAGAATAATCAATAGTACTCTGCTGCTTTTGCCTCTCACAGTGTAAATGATATGAACGGGGGAATATTGTTGTGCAGAATTAGTCATAAAAGACGGTTGTAATTTTGTTGACGACGGTGGGGAAAAGGGAATGGTTGTAACATTTCCTCTAAATCCGACCCGACCCAACTACCTCATCATCTTCCTCCTCCTGCGTTTCAAAATCACAGTCTGTAGGGAAAGATTGGGGTGAGTCCGTGCATTCCGAGTTTCGCCAACTGACTAATTCTTGTTTGCGAAACCTCTTCCTGTGCATGTGTACGTGCATGTAAAATGCCATTAAGGGGAGGATTATTATTTGGGGGCCGGTATTATTTGTACAAGTGTCTGGACAACATGGGTTGGATGCATACATTCAGGCGTACATGCATTTATGTGAGGAGGAGGAAAAACTGAGGAAGAGGGGAGAAAGAACACGGTCGCCACACTCCCGTCGCGGCCGCTGCCATCGTCTGGAGAATATTATGTGCGTGTGTCTAGTAGTGTGTACCATTGGGCGTCCGAAGGGGAAGTGGATTTGAAAGGAGAGGCTTTCCCTATTATGCAAGCTTTTATTTTCGCCAAGTGTTTCAAAGGATATTTAAAGGGCCTGTGCTCCTTACTTGAACTGCTTGTTCGAGCCCCCTCTTCGTGTGTATGTACGTTTGTGTGTGTGTGTGTGTGTGTGTGTGTGTGTGTGTGTGTGTGTAGAGGGACGGTATAGTGTTATGCAATGACGATTCAACTCGAGTCTAACCTCTTGTCCCCCCTCTCGCTCCTTCTCCCTTTCTCCGCATCTACTATCTACTAGGCGAAGACATTCAGAACTGTAGGATCCCCATATTTTTTACTTTATGCCACCTCGCATCCAGATTTAATAGAAAACTTTTGGGCTTTTAATAAAGGAGAGGGCGGACAAATTTTGCCAGCAGTGACCTAATCTCTGAGCATAAGTTTAATGCAACACCGCCGCCACGGTCGTCCCATTATTTCCTTTATTATAACACTGTGAGCGAATTTGGTATAAGTTCCTCATGCTCACCCTAACATACTGCCACTCCTCCCCCTTGTCCAGTCCACGCCGCCGCCATTGTAAATGGCAAGAGATACTTTGAGTGGTATCACTGCTCAAAGTAATAATAGCGGTGGCGGCTCAATGCTCAAAAAAAACCCTCTGCGTTGAGCGTCTCCGTTGGAGAACTTGTAAGGGCGAGCCGTAGAAAGCGTTGTAAGCAGAGTACATCATACATAGTCGTGTCCTCTACGCTGCACTGACTGGTATGATCGGCGCACGAACTCGGGATGAGGCTCTTGGAATTCCGCCAGAGAGCTGGAATGGGATATACGGGGGGAAACCCTAGCCGACCGTAGCTAAGGACACCTTTATCTGATTCCAACACGGAGAAGATACCAAAGTGTAAATATCTCCCTTAGAGACTTCTAAAAGATAGAAAAACTGAATCGGGATGCCGCCGCGGCGTCGTCATCCCTCCTCTTCGTCCTTCCATTCCCCAGTTCCATCTTCCTCTCATGTGCGTGTACACAGGGGGCAAGAGTTTCCTCATCCATAGAAATCCTACGATAGATTTCTCCGAATTCCCTCGCTGTACATACTCTGCCGGTCCTCCTGATGGAAGATAATTCATTTTTTTTTTTGATTTCATAACAACCACCTATTCTCCCTGTTTTTCTGGCTATGGGAAAGTCCCCACGTTTCGTGCGGTCTAGCAGTAGGGTAGCCTGACTGTCTGGGCGAAAACCTCCAATTTGTTCGTTAAAAGTGGGGTGAACGGATGGGGGTTAGATGGACGATGTGGCCCTATCATTACCATTACATCCTCATTACCTAGGTAGGCTGATTTCTATACCGTTTTTTCTTGGGGAAACCACCGGGAAAATCAGCTATTTCTACCATAGATATGTGCTTCAGTGCTTCAGCATCGTGGTGATGATGGGCAATTGAGCCATTTACCAGGTCTGCTGTGGGTAAATTATCAGCTCAATTTGGGATAACTGAGGATCATGCTCGTCTGTCTTGCAATGATACTTCTCTGATAGTTACATGTGTAACTTAATAAAGGGGGAAGTTGGTAAGTTTCTGCGCCAGTGATACGGACTTGAGTTTCCTGCTGCTGCGTCTTATAGGAGGGAACCTTGGAACTGTATTAGTAGCCTCAAGATAACGTAGAGAGTTGAGGCGGAGATTTCAAATTGATAAGAGGAGCACGAGAGGAGGAACGTGAGATGGGAGAGATGAACATGGCTATTATCCCGTATGGAAGTATATATCCGTGTGTGTTCCGGACTCTATTGAGTCACGGGAGGGGAAGAAGCTGAGGAAGAAGAAGACGGCTTAAAACTAAGAGAGAGAGAGAGAGAGATGGGAAGAGGGTCATGGTATAAGAGTGCCCCTAGACGTGACAAAGTATTCAAACTCTAACTTTCAATCCCGCAATTTCAGCTCACACACACCCGCTTACGTATATGGAGATGAAGGGTACATTCCACTTTTACAAGCTTAGCCCCACGCTTTATCCACCAATGGAAGTATGAGCCCAGTTTATTCTCATGTGTGTGTGTGTGTGTGTGTGTACGTGTGTGTTTGTGTGCCTGTGAGAGTTTATACGAGTGTGTGTGAGTTCGTGTGGGTGTGTGAGTGTGTGTTCATTATTCACAAACTCCATGTTACTTATTAGTTATGGGAGAGCAGTGGCTGACTCCTTACAATAACAACCGGGAATGTATATGCACTTGGAGTGAATAGTATATCAGTAGCGGTAGTGGAAGTTTCCTCCCAACTTTTTTCATTGAAAACCTTGTCCTGTAGTAAAGCCACGTTTTTATCTCTTTTGATAATCGAATGGAACAACAACATGGTTGGAATGATAGCGGAAACTGATAGGAGCTGATGAAAAATACACCCTATGTGCCTCGGCTCTCGCCGCTCCCATCACGGCTCCGAAGAGCCATCAACAACAACGCGAACTGAATGACTGACTGGGTTTTCGTGTATAGCGGTGCGGCAAGGAACATTTGCTGTTGTTCTACTGTCATCGGTTAGGACACATATGCCTACTTTGTCTGCCTCCTCACACGCTGAAACATGTTGGAAAAGGGTAGATTGCGAGGACCGAGTTCGGGTCTGCCATATATGAACCAACTTGGGATTGGGAGTATCTTTAAAAGTTTTGAGGATGATGGCCTACATGTCTCACAGAAGGTTTGGAAGGGAGCTGTGCTCGCAACTGTGAAAAAATTACAGTGCACGTCCATGCCTCCCGATACATGAGCATCTCTCCAGTCGATCCCGACAACTTGTCTTCCACTTAGTGCTCACAAGAGTTTGACAGTTCGTGAGCTCGGACTTAATCAATTTGATGGAAGGAATTCCCTGATTTCCCCCTCGTTAGCTTTTCTTTCCTCGTGGAATTCGCAATTTCAAGCTTAGCTGCCCCTAAATCCCCAACGTATGGGGAGACGGACAGGAACCTACCATTTCTGTAGAAACCAAGGGATTTGGCCTTTTTTTTTGTACTAGACCAAGCCATGAAGCCGAACCTACTAAAATCATAAAGAAGAGGAGCGAGACAGGGCTTGAGCTAAGCGATAGGAAATTCGTGCTGCTGATCACGTCAATAATGTGTGTCCACCTCTGTTTGTTTGTGTGTGCATGTGTGTTCTTTGAAGGTTGCCTCTGATTTTCACATTCAACTCTTGAGTGCAACAGGGAGTACCTTGAGTTAATGTCATGATCTTCAGTGGTGCTAACTCTTAAATGGCCTGGCCTTGGAGTCCAAATTTCGGAGATCCGAAGTCGTAGCGCCTGACTTTTTACTGTCAACCACACTGACAATTTTGTGGTAAAAGTTCCGATTGGTCCCTCAAATTTCAGCTTTATTACTCCCGGTGCAGTGACGTCAAAAAAAAAATGAAAGCGTCAGAGGTTGGAAGAAGATTACACTCCTTTCCATGTGTGAGCACGTCTTTAGTGCTCAAGTAAATCAGTGAAGTAACTCCAGGAGGACAGGCATGCACCGTACATGTAGAAGGGCATGTGTGCACTCGTGTAGGATTTATCAAATTGGTGGGTGTGATGGACTGGTATGCGGCACAGAGTAGGTTGAAGGTCTCGGTTTTGGCCGCCGTTCGGGTACTCTCTGCAATGATTGCTATTGCGGAGAGTTGGGGGGAGGGAGTTGGTGGGAAAAATACCGGACGGCGGAGCTGTTAGAGCAAAAGGGAGTGAAGGCTACTTCACAGTGATAATGGTTTGGGTAGACATGGTGGAATTCCCTCTCTCAGACAGACGCGTATGTGTCATTTTAGTTGAGGGCATATATGGGCCGACGCTTGACGTAACTCATGGTAGCTTTTAATACGGTACAATTATTTATCGATCGGCGGAGAGCAAAAAGTGAATTTCGACCGCTGCTACAACTATTCCGACCAGTACTAGCTCCGCTATGACTCTGCCACGTATTTCCTTGCCCACTTGGATGAGACATTGGGGATTTCCTCAACTTCACCATTCCCGTGTACACACTGCTCCGCCGCTGATTGTCAAGTCGGAAGTGGCCGTAGATGGTCCCCTAAGAGGGGCCTCACCTGTTCCCATCTACAAAATCAAGTGAGAGACTACAAGGGGACTCCCATTGTTGTTAATTGGTTTGGGCCATCAGGTACGAAAATCCTTCCACTACTGACGGCTGAGCAGAGGTGGGTTAAAGCCGGGTTTTCCCACCCTTTGTACGGGTCATGTCAGGATGAAATTTGAGGTTGAACACCTTCCACGGGTTTGAGTAATACGAAAGGTGATGTGTCAAAGAGACGGTAATTGTGGAAGGCATAGTGTGCATATGGACGGCTATAATAGTGGATTTTCGGAGGGTTGGGAAATCTGTGGGGGAGTTTGACTATGTATGAAAATGTTGGGGAAAATTTGGGCTCAGGCCTCCTCCATATACTACACACATGGCGTTCAATTACTATAGGAATGAGCGGTGTGGCTGTTTCTCCCTCCCTCTCCCCATAGTTCTATAGCTCTTTTGATGAACGTTTCTCCTCCTGCTGTTTTACTGACATGTATGAACACCCCGCAAAAATTATGTGCGTCTGAATTCCACCATATAAATCTTGGATGTCACACACATTCACATCCAGAGGCTACCAAGTGACTTCTTGCTGAGGTCGATTCATCTCGGGACGTGGAAATGTTTTCACAAGTCCACTGACCGCCCTTAATCCCCTACCTCCGTCTCCGCTCCTACGGCCTCCCCCTCCTCCTCACCCTCCTCCACTCCTCCCCAGCTGTGGCCCACTCCAACTTAATAAAGTCCAAAAGACTTGAATTAAGCCGGAAAGTGTAGAGGTGCTCTGGGTCCTATGTGAGAGCGAGTGGGAGAGAGAGAGAGCGAGAGACGAGAGCAAGCACGGACATTTAAATTAATGGCCCAGCCCCTTGAATTACGAAATAGCTAATTCTTGAAAAGCTCAGCCATGCTCTCCATAACCTGTGATTACTTAGTCAAATTAAACGACCTCATTGACGTTTCACCATCTCCACGGGGTCCGTTTAAACTAATGAGCTGGAGAAAAAATTTACACGCTTTTTTTACACGTTAAATTATGCCCCAGCGGGGATGGGGGGAAGCAGTCTCCCCAATGACGCGCACACAGTTCTCGCTCCGCCATAATTACCGCCATAACTCCTCAATGATTTTAACTCCAGTTGAAGCAGACAGTGGATGTCTGGGCCAGAGACTCTCAGGGCCAAATGACATTGAGAGGGAATGGGACGGAGTGAGTGAGTGAGTGGGGTAAAAACTCTGGCCCCACTCTTGCCAGAGCATAGCTCAATTGGCATGTGTGTAACAACTTGAACCCACCGGCGTTTCACCTCCTCCCGAATCTTNCTGGGGAAGAGCTGTGCAGAGGAGGATATCCTGAGGAGCTGTGTATGACTCCTGCATGTGTGCGCATTAATGTCCACTGTGTGTATTTGTGTGTACCTGTGTTCCTCCTCTCGTGTTTTTGTTCCGATGCTCTATACCGCTGCTGTGTGGAAATATGTGCCACCTTTGGTGCGTGTGCGTGCGTGCGTGTATTTGCGTTATGCATGTGATTTTTGAGTGCACAGCATGTGTGTATGTGCGTGTGCGTGTGCAGTCACCTTGTGCGACGTTCAAAAATGACTCCTCACTTTTCATGTTGCATTGGTCCATGGGAATTGAGGGATTTGTGCACAGCATGTGTGTATGTGCGTGTGCGTGTGCAGTCACCTTGTGCGACGTTCAAAAATGACTCCTCACTTTTCATGTTGCATTGGTCCATGGGAATTGAGGGATACATACGAGGGTGAGGAATGGCACATTGCCTCCAAGCGCTCCCATCATTCCCTGAACAAATAGACCTCCCTATGCGCTCGCCTGACTTCTGTCCATGGATTTAATGGGACGAAACCCGCGCGAGTTCCCGTCTCGACTTATTACAATGACCAGGGCTATGTAGCGGAGCACTGAGAGGTTCGAGGCCCCACCCTTGCTTTCCTAATGTCTGCCATCCATCTAGTGAGATGGAAGGGTTTTTTTTTTGGAATAATAATAATAACAGTCATTCCCCGTCATCACCACCATCCAATGCACTGAGCTGGCCCGTTGTTTCATACCGTAAGACACTATATATATATATATATGTTACGACGATTGAGAGTATCTTCACAAGTAGAATTTCTCCTATTTTTCATCTCTTCCTCTCGTTGTGAGTGAAAGAAATTGGATGAAGATACCATATGATTTGTGCTGAGTGAGTTACCCCCACGGAGCTTCACCCTGGCTCGGGATACTTTTCCATGACTTTATTGGTTCTGAGGGAGAAATTGTTTCCTCTATCCCAGACATGATTCCACATGTTCTCATGTGTGGGCGCATATATAGGTGTATGTGAGGGGCGGGAAGTTTCAAATCGCACAAAGTTACCCCTGTACCTCCTCGTGAGAGGAAGAGGAGTAAGAAAAAAAAGTTTTATGCGAAACTGTAACGATCCTATTTGTGAGAAAAGGGGGAGAGATTTACGTTTTTACTCTTCGCTGGGCGCCCTTGTAATTTTTCGTACCTGCACACCAGCGCAGCAGCGTTCTCAGTTCCCCGCCCGTGCTACGGATTCGTATGATCATCCTTATAGCTCTCAAGCCGTTCAGATATATTTAGTCCCCTATTCCACCTCCGTGTATTTCCTCCTATTCGATTTCCTCTAAATCTTGAGCGAGGTGCTGGTGGTGGTGGATGGAAAGCTAACTGCAAGTTACAACATTCTTGTCCGTAATGTTCTCCGCGGTCATATCGATAACAAAGTATAGGGCAGCTACTGTGTACATATCGGCGTAAGTGGACGGAAAAAACACCGTGGTTGTTTTCTCTAAATATAATTTGATGCTAATGCCCAGCTCTTCTGTAGACCCCAGTAAACCGTACATGGCTGACGGAGATGGAATGGTTCACAGAAAATATTGACTTTGGAATATGTGTGTATAATGTTCACTGAACACACACACACACACTCCGTCGGCGTGCACTCGTACATTAGACCATACACAGTCATGCTTTCCAGTCCGGAGGGTAACGAGGTAATATTTTTACAGTGTAGCACTGTGCATATCGTGCACGCTTGTGTCAGCTGACTCACAGAGTCATCACACACATAACTCAACTTTTCTTTGGGTTTATTGTGAAAAAAGAGCCTTATTGATCCAGGCTTGTGTCTATGAGTGTGGGGAAAGGTAGGACGGGGACGGGAGACAGTGTATTCTAAGGCGTGTGCCTGTGCGCGCGTGGGTGGTTCTGTGGAGTGCGGAAAGAGGAGACTTTTATTGAGCAGAATAAAAGATTTGTTAAGGAAAACTACTTTTTCGGAACAAATGAAAAGGGTGTGCGGAGGGATTGAGATGGGGGGGGGTGGGTTCGGAGGAAGGTGAAGGCTGTTTCAGAATTACATGCGAAAGCTTTTAAATCTCGTGCGAAACAAGAACTTTGTTCGCGCACTCAACCTTCTCATGTAATCCTTTCGGTCAACAATTTTAAGTCCCCTTTGCTGAATTCAATTATTAGTTGCGATATTGCTTTGGGTTAGGTTTTATCTCACGCCTTGGAGTGTGCATGCATACAGGGGAACCCGTACACACTCTACAGAGCACAACCCCCTCCCACTAACATGCTCCTCCACCCACCCGGTTAGTGGTAAGAGGTAGTGGTGGAAATTTGGTGTGCAGCAGTAGTAGTAGCAGCAGAAGTATATAGTAGTAGTGGTGGTGGTGGTGGTAGGAGCGTGTAGGATGACATTTTACTGCTCCTCCCGTCTATTTATCGCTTGCCAAGTTGGAAAGTGTGTGCGGGAAAGATCCACAAAGCCCATATATGTAGAGGAATTCATTGAGCGAAGAGAGACAGGTAAAGAAGTATGGTGAGATATACTGAAGGAAAACTTTGGGCTCTAGTTGGCGTTCGCATCATGCTCCGCATGTTACTACTACTATACACGACGGATCTGAGAAAACAGTCTCCCTCTCTCCTACTCCCTGCATCTCTCTATCCCGCTGTCTCCCCATCAGATACTTTGTTCGACAGGCTATGGTTCCCCGGTTGATTCCGTTCTCAATGCCTTCCTCCTCCTGCTCCTGCACAGCTCAAAGTCTCACTGATTGTCTCCACTTGGCTCAAAGTAAGCAGAGAGGATGTTTGGCGGCCCTTTTTCGTCCTGTGGCAATGATTTGGAGCGTACGCAGAGCTCGGTATCCTTGACTGGAGCGGAGTAAGGACGTCCTCATGCCTTTAAGAAGAAATAGATGTTGGGCCATTGGGGATTTAGGTGGGAGTAAGTAGCACTGGTTGAAGTTAGAAAGAAGATGTGTGTGTGTGTGTGTGTATGTATGCGTGTGTGTGTGTGTTTGTGTGTATGTGTGTGTGTATGTGTGTGTGTGTGTGTGAGCGGTAGAGATGATCTTATTGAAATGCATGAAACTATCATGACCACGACGATTATGATGAGGATGGACATCTCTATTTGGGCCTTGCACGGATGAGCTGTATTGGGAATCTCATTACAATTGCATGAGTGATGATAAGGCGGAGATAGATCATTCCGTCTAAGCAGGCATAAATAATGGTGTTATTAGGAAGGAACGGATTGATCAAAGGTCGGATTCTGGTCGGCGGAGAACAATCATTATTATCGGATTTATTATTCATATAATTTATTACAGACCGAGGGTTGCGTGATCAACATTATGTTAATCACTATCTGTAGGCAGAGAACACACTTGAGCACCTTATAGAAGAGAGAGAGAGAGAGGCAGAGACAGAGGCTCTTTATAAGCTCGAACAACGTCTCATTCGTCCCAGCTCCTGCTGCTTCCTCCTCTTCCCAGCATCATAATCATCTCTCCGCTCCTTCCATAACAGTTTCATGTGTAGGAAAATCGGCATCAAAGATGATGATAATTTCCCAACTCCTTCTCTCTCTCTCTCTCTCTCATCCTCCCAAGAAAAACATTAGTTTGGTGGAAGATAAATGTTTGTTATTCCTGAACGTGTTACCAGAAAGAAATTATTTATGTGTATCCACCCCACCAAGTGCCACAGCGGCGGCATTATAGCTGTTGTTGGTAGTGGGAACAAATCTAGCGTTCAATTGAATATCCCTATCTTTCGGCCTTTAAGTGTATCGATGTGATCACGCAAAGAACAAGAATCGTCAATGATAATTATGGGGTCGGCGGTGACAGCTTTGTGTATGTCAGAACTTCTGTACTGCTATCGTTATTATTACTACTATTATTATTATTATTATTATTATTATTATTATTACGGAATGTATCCGAGATTTTCTTTACGGAGGCATACACTTGTGTGCGTGCACGTTTGAAGCCCTAAAAATGTACATCGTGTTGATTTCACCCAGATAAAGCTCAACGGAATTAAAAGGGACGGGAGAGCGAGGCTGGGAAGAATGTTGTAATTGAAGATGTACAACGTCTTGTCATACCGCCAACTGCTATTGTTGGTCTAGCGGGGACCAATCGCTGGGTGTTGAAAGTTTGTCGGATTGCCATCTGTATTAATGTACATTCGCATGTGTTCAGGTGCGAGAGTGTACGCGTGTGAAACAAATGACACGTTGATTCTCATCCGAGAGAGCTTTTAGCTCCCCCAGCCACACTTCCTCTTATGTACCTTCCCCCTGCGAGGGATCCCAATTTAATGGGCAACACAATTCCTACTGTGGTCAGGTTCGGCTCTTGTTGTTCTCGTCGTGGCAATATGGTGCCCTTGGGGGAGTCAAAGTATAAATCATTATCATTACTAGCTCGTACCATATAGTGTCATTTCCGAGCCCATTCGTCTCCGGACGGGGAACCATCGAGTATGTGGTGTCCCGTAGGAATACTCTAATGGTGACTGCCTGACCAGCTCTACCGTGTACTTGGATGACTCTGGTCACAGCCCCGTGTCATGCACTGGAGTTATGCAATGTGCTAAACACTTTTGCTCAATGCCACAGCCTCTGTGAGCACACAGAGGGAATGATTGGGAATAAGGCGTATAGTGTCACCTTCGTTTCCAGGATGCGCTCGTCGTTGTATTCTAAATGCAAATACGTGACAAGTAGCAATGTATGTATGCGGAGAGCCTGTAGGAACATCACTGAACAAATTTATGGGAGTGAGGAAGATCTTCCCCAGGCTGGTGCGTACTGGAGCTTAGAGGCGACGCACAGGCCAGGGTGCATTCCCTGTACTATGGAACTGTAGTATGCACATTACGGCCTTGCTACACATACATTTACTCTGAATGAAATGATTACGATGGAAACTCTCTCTCTCTCTCTCTCTCTGCTTCGGGCTCGGCTTAACCCAGTGGAATACTATATAAGTAACCGAGTGGAAGTTGAATGTTAAATTTGGAGGGAGAGATCCTAAAGTGTGTGCGTGTGTGTGAGTGTCTGTGCCTGTCCGTGTTGTTGCTGGTGGAAATACGGCGCCGCCTGAGCTCTGGCTTGGCTGGTTATACAAAGGGAAATGTAATCCTTAGTAAGCCTTAGAAATGCTTTTGAATTTTTCATCATGATTTTGGGAAAAGCTTAGGGCTCTTGCCCCAGGGTCGTTCTCAAAGAGCGAGAGCGGATGAGAGAGAGAGAGAGAGAGAGAGAGTGAGGAGGGAAAAAGATGGTGACGGACGGGCATGAAGGAACGACAACGACGGGCTAGCTTGCTCTCTCTCTCTCTCTCTCTCTCTCTTTCCCATCATCTTACATTTTGAAGCATACAAACACAACTTTGACTTCGAACCCACTGAAGGATGCACAAACGAGATGAGGGAAGGAGTGAGGTATAGAAAAGTAAAAATGTTTTCATAATAGCTCACCGAACGCGTCGCTCGTCAAAGTTTCCATGTGTATTTTTAACTGTATGTGTGAGTGTGTATGTGTGTGTGTGTGTATTACATCGTATAGTACACACAGAAGACCAAACAAGGTTTGAAGACGGTAATAACTCGTAATTACCCTCGACTTCGTTCATGCATGATTATGATTCCATTTTTCTACCCGGTTCATTTGTATTCAGTTATTTACCCGTTTGGCCCTACGGTCATGGTGGTGTTGAAGGTGATGATGATGATGATGATGGGAGTGCACTGTGTTCGTGTGTCTGAGCTAATAACATTGTCAGGCATTAGGTCTTGTTGGGCATGTATGTGTGTGTGTGTGAGAGAGAGATGATGATGATGACGATCTGTGAGGAGGAACTAGGGAGATCGTTACTGTATGCCGATACACCTACAGTTGCACTCCAGTCCTGCTTTACCCTTGCTTCTGCTGGAGGCGGGTAAAGTTACTACTGCATCACTGACTTCCACAGCAAAGGTCTCCTACACACACATTAGAGGGCTCATTCGGATTGATTATTATGATTGTCAAGCCTACCGAAAATTTAGATCTCAACCGGTGGTTTCACCTCATTATGTACACGATTGGGTTTGGTGGGAAATCCATGCTCTCGTTACGATCAAATTAATTGGTTTGTTAGTCGCATAACAAGGCAGGCTTTCAAAGGCTCATTATTTCCCTTGACAGAGGAAACGAGGAAAAATGTATGTGTAGGACCTCCCTCATGCACACGCACATTCACATCACATATCACAAGCTACCCCTTCCCGCTGCACCCTATGATGCACGGTTGAGAGGTTGAGACATAAGCCGATTTAAGGCTTCTACAATGTATTATTACCTCCTGCTCGACCACATTTATCCCTCCCCCTTGTTGGGGCTGCTGTCGTCGTTATACTATACTACTCTTCCTCCACGTTCTGTAGCTTTAATACGATTATGACGTTACCACTGCATTCAAGCCCAACTTTAGAATGATGCCCCTTGCAAGGGGCGAGGGGTGGTGATGATCCGTTGGAATCCTGTAAGTTGGTAGTTGGCACAGAGAGGATAATGGGTTCGGCGGGAACTTTCCAATTCATGTGATATAAGTGCTTGTAATAAATATCAAAGAACATTATGCTCTTTTGCTAATAAATTCGATGAGGCGGAAAGAATGAGCTGGGTTGGACGGTTGTGAGGAGTTGAGGAGAGATTTCTTATGGCAGGACGAATCTGATCTCAAGTACTCGGCTGTAGCCCATAGGTCCATACCATCAGTGCATATTATACGAACCCTTTGGGATATATTGAGGGGGAAACAATACAAATTAATTACTCTCAGAGGCGGAATCCATTAGGAATGCTCTGCTCACTTGTTCATATGCGGAGGGACGTGAAACTGACAACCAATTTTATTTTAAATGTGGTTTCCCTCCATGCATTGTCCAGAGCAGCCAATGCTGCCCCTGCTTCACTGTCGTCACAACAAAGGGTGTAACGGGATGAAGGACCCACTGACTTAATTGCGAAACTCGAGCCACTCGTTTTATCGATTAGTCTTACGGTTAAATCAACTTTTTCTAAAGAACGGACTACTCCTAGTCCTAGGCTTGATGTCACAACAGGGAAAGGCAGGGATGATGGCAACAATTTACTGTAGACAAAGTAAATTAATACGACTTCAAATGATTTGTGATGGTCCATTTACGACGAGGACGAAGCTCACTTGGGGTAACCGACCATCTATAGCACCATTAGAACGGATTGAATTGAGGTGTGTCCTCGGGGAGAAGCGGAGTCAATTTGGCAAATAGCAGTCTAGTCCACCTTTCTGTTACAACGTGTTTGCCTGTACATGCACTTATGGGCATAGATGTGTAGCAAATTCTGGCACTGGGAAAGTCATTAGTACCGCCCTGCTTTGGGATAGCGGAAAAAATAATTGTAGTAGCCTACAACACAGAACACACATCTGGGATCTCCTCCGCATATTTCTGTCCCTTATGCCCATCAGCAATCTTGCGTTAGCTCAAGTGGGGCAATGACATATTGTTAGTGTGTCCTAACCTGTGCAAAGCAGTGTAGAATGATAGAAGACATGAAGTTAAGTTTCGTGCAACTACGGTGGTGGAAGTGATGGAGCTCCTTCTCTTGATCTTGGTGCAGTTCGTGACTCAAGAAGATGATCGTACGCTCATGACGGACCAGATGATTGCGTAAGGTGCTTAATGTAGCGCAACTTCTTTTTTCTCGCAAAAAGAGGCTGAAATTATGGTTGTTGTAGAGGTATGTTTACTCACTTGACTGGACAGTCATAACAAAGGATCTCGCCCCTAAACTTTGAGTGGACTGTCAGACGGAGATAATTGCTTGATCTTGATCTTCAGATAAACTCCCACAAGCTGAATCCTAATGAACAACAATGATCCGTCCGTGTGGAGGCCAGCCCTTGAGACTGCGGAACGACTGACGCTGCTGGTCCACCTTAGTTTATGTGGTGGCTTCTTTGCTAAAACGAGTCTTGGGCTCTGACCATTTGTCCGGATAATTGAGCTTTTGTTAGCGCACAATAAAGGCGCAGTTGGACAACATTTCAGTCTCACTACGACCGCCGTCGGATGAGCCGAGGGTTATCCCAAGTAAGTGCTAGCCTACAGAGCGAGTGCTGTCTCAGCAAACATGTACTGAGGATCAAAAGCTGTTGTCGGAGGTAGCAGTAGTAGCATTGCCTCCCCGTCGCAGTTGCCACTCATGCCATTACGAACATGACACATTTTTCTCGGCGTAAATAGTGGAGAACGGTAATCGATGGTTTGAGAGCAATTATGTAGGTGTAGCCAACATGCTTCTAGCGATTATTTTCTACTTTTCGTTCCATTCAGCTATCTTGTAAAGCGGCTCCACAGTACTGTAGTCTTGTGAGCTCAAAGATTGAGTGCTTCAGGCAGGCGAGTCCTCAGTGGCAAATACGTTTACGAAGTACAATTTTGACCCCGTGTTATTATCCCGGTTCGAGTAAAAGATAATTCAGTTGTTAGAAACTGGTCAAGGGATTTGTCCTTATCAATTTTCAATGGCTGTCATGTCCCGCTGAAGGCAGCGGGCGCCGGTAGAGCGTAATTAGCTACTCGGTGGCCCGATTGGTAGGCCACGTCAGAAACAGACGGTCTGACCACTTGAAATTCTGCGGACACTAATGGTGGCTGGTGGAATTTGGTGGAACGTTTCATCGGCTTAGCTCCCAAAAAAGGGAGTATAATGTGCGGCTCTGTAATGCAGTAGCGTTCGGAGTGGGAAGCGGAGGGATTTGAGGCAGCGCAGAGGATCAAGTGCTTCACCGATTGGAGAAAAATGTAAGATTTGGCTCCTACAGCGTTGTATCTCTTCGGCTCTGTAATGCAGTAGCGTTCGGAGTGGGAAGCGGAGGGATTTGAGGCAGCGCAGAGGATCAAGTGCTTCACCGATTGGAGAAAAATGTAAGATTTGGCTCCTACAGGGTTGTATCTCTCACACATTGAGCACTATGACTGCACTAAATGCCATTAATGCTGCACACAGAGAGCGTCACCCAGCAATTTCCGAGCTGGACGTGATGCTCATGTTCGGAGCATGGCACCACAGACGTACAGCTTTCCCGTATCACTACCACCGTCCACCGTCGTCGTCGTAACCCCCGGGTGTTTGGTAATAAAGCGGTTTAGGCAATAGGGTCTAGATTTGCCCTGGATTTATATATAATGCTATCTGGTCCGGCTACTATTAGGACTGCTTTGTTTGACAGTACGTGCCTTCCAGACGGTTCGCAAGATCGTTAAACCTACACTTCCCATTGTTTGACTCCCATGGGCAACAATGGATTGGCTACTGTGAATTGCTCCACTGTTTCATCCCCACACATTTAATCCCTCAATTCTCTTCTAGTTTGGTCAGCACCAACATCACCCCGCCAGTTCCCGGTGAATGAGAAGGGTGTAAGGATGAATATTTCCCTCTCACTACCGCTCTTACAGGCGTGAGACATCTGTGTCTCGTTTCTCGTTCACCATTTAGTCTTTAGCTCATCTTCTATTTAAAAGTGAGTGAGGGTCAGCATATGAGGCAGCATCAGCTGTATCTGTCCGTCCATTCAATAGGGCAAATAATTCAAAGGAAAATGTGTAACTAAGGATTGAAAAAAAATTGGAATAAATTCCTACGGAAGGTATCATAGCCACATTTTAGCCCGTATGTACGCGACCTTGCTTCCAGTGGATGAAGGGCGACGTTGTGGTAGTTGCTCAACGACCATCATGGCCATTATTATAGACGTTTACAATTATTGAATCACGACATGGTAAAATACGTCTGCTCGTCACAATCATGATCCCTGGACAATGATCTCACTAATCTCTGAGTATGTTGCTACGGAAAGTTCGTAGCGGGGTCGTGTCTATCTGCAGAGTTCGCATGTCGTATGCATACTGAGTGCATTCAGGGTGAACCTTCGCGGTACGTTTAAATGCGGGGGTTATACGCAACGACAGACACTGTATGGTGTGTTGTGACTAACTAAAATGAGCTACTTTGATTGGACATGTTATTAGACTGGCTCATACAAAACTTACGCACAGTAGGCCAAAAAGTTTCCACCGTAAATATTTTTTGCAGTGAACTTCTAAATATTGGATCAAGATCCAGTAAGAAAGGCTTGGATACAGTAATTAAGAATACGAAGCGATGCGTGTTGTAATTCAATTATGAGCTTAAAAAATCCTATCTTGTATCATAAAACTATAGGTTCTTTTAGTACGCATATGTTATAAGAAATGCATGTACACAAATTTCAAATATTTCGCCAAAATTGAAGATAATATGGGGGTGCGTAACTTGCTCTAGCAGAACCGACAGAGTCAACCTGATAAACCACATGCTCCTATCTGAACGGATACTATGCTGGTGTGAATATCCTGAGTTGCTGGACTAGTAGGGAAACATTCGTCTCCTTTCATTCATGGGCTGTGCCGCACGGATGAAAAAATACACAAGAGTTTTCCAAGTTACTCAATGGCCTAAATAATAAATTAGGTCCTAAGCTTGCTCGGCCCATAATAAATACAAATAAATCAAATGTACTACTATTGTCTGACTGCTACTGATATTGATAGATATGCACGAGTAGCTCACTCGCTCACAACGAACTATGAAATACAAGAAGATCTGTGAATGTGTAGTGGCTTCCTTCCTGAGGCACTGAATGGAATCGTTCGTAACTGTAGTGGTAGCACAAGGTGCTTATTCCGTAGTAGAAATGGAAGCTTGGCAATAATGATAGCTATAATAATAATGTAGATGATGATGAGGAGAGAGAAATACGGAGTACGTTTTCTTATCGATACGTGAATAGATGAGTGAAAATAAAATAAAATTGTATAATTGAAGCAAGTCGATCGTGATTACTTGGAGGATTGTTCCCGTCATGACTTCGGCCAGTGGTGGGTATGATGTGTCCATGTACATGAGTTAATGCACATACTTCCAGTTCGGAAATGACTACGCGGTAGTACACCGAGGAGGTATAGGGTGAACGAGACTTATATATGTATGCATTGCATACAATTGTCCGCAGCCAAGGTGAACCGCGAACACTGTACGGGGAAACTTTTAGGAGCGAAAGCCACCCATTACTCCAAGTCAGGAGATGAGATTCATGTCTTGATCGTGATGTAACTACTGATACCTTGTGCATATACAGAGAAAAAAAGAGGCCCTCCTCCTAAACCCATTATTATCTGTATTTGACTCTTTTGTATACTAGGGCAGTATTGTTACATGCGCGCGCTTGTGTGTGTGTGTGTGTGTGTGTGTGTGTGTGTGAGCTGTGCAGGGAAATACGAAAATAAAAACATGTACGAACCCCGAGGAATTCTTCCAGCTCATGTTTTTCCCCTTATAATAATTACATTTTTTAAGGCATTGTTTATTATTCTGATTTCTGGGAGGAGGAATGTGTCTGCATAGAACAGATACAAGCCACGAACCAAAGGCTACTTCCTGAATACCAATGGCTTCTTTTCCCTCATTCAGGAGAAGAGACTATCCGTCTTTAAATGGCCCGTATGCATACATCAGGAGCAGGGACAGGAGGATACTCGCAACAATCACTGTGGCAACCCTATATAGCCGCAACCAGTTTTGCGTGCGCTGAATAGGGAGGGCATGAGTGTCGAGCCTGGTGGATTGTATATAGGAAGACCCTGTAAGTGGTGCCAATTTCAAGCTGGTGTGTATGTGTGTGCGGAGGGTGTGTTCATGTGAATACCTCAGCTCCAAAGATGGGCATTTCAATATCCCTCTCCTCCCTTCTGGGATAAGGAACATTGAAATCCTTGCAATGAGTTTTTATGTGCAAAATTTACGGCCATCCGAGCTCAGCACCTCAACATCTAAATCTCAAATTCCCTCCCCAACACCCCGCTGAATATAAGTAGCAATCCACCCCTACCAATTTGTTTACATTCTGGTAGTTGACCAGAATGAAGGAGTCTTCCTATTTTCCCTTCCATTTGCTTTTGTGACGCTGTGGTGTTGGTGCAGATTTTTTTATAGATTAAAATTGCTAACCACAAATTATAGCCATATTATTCCGTTGGGGTCAAATCATTAGGTTCGGCGTAAAATGAACTGGAAATCCTCCGGCAGAGTACCAATTTTAAAGGCGTTCATTTATCTCCAGATTTAGTTTGTTCCTAATCTCTCTCTCAAACCTAAAATTTGGAATCTCTCCATTTGAACCCGATGCAATAAAGTTTGCATTCAAAATCTACCCCGTTCACTTAGCTCCATACATCTTCCGTTATGCTGACCGTTGACTTATTGACAATGGGAGATACTTGTATAAAATTTTAATTTACTTCCGAGATCGCGCGCGCGCATGCTCAGACTGAGGAGTAATACATACATACATCCCCTTAATCGGTTTCCAATTGGGAATACCAGCTGTTTTTCGGCCAAAGTGCTGCGTCCTGCGTCAGAAGTATATACGCTATTAATGCTGCACCAACTTCTTCTCTATTTATGCTGGTCATTGGTGATAGGGAGTGAGGAAAATGTAAGTGGGTTATTATTATGTGAAAAACAACAATGAGGGTCCCTAGATTTCTGTGGTCATGCAATGAACTAATCAATATGATCAGATGTACTTTTTTGGCAAGTCATGATTGATTGAGAGCTATAAGGTTTTTAACAGACGTACTGCGCAATTTTAGCTGTCGCCTTTTGTATAAAATCATGTAGAGTGTGTGTAGTGTGTGTGTGTGTGTGTGAACCGGACAAAAATCATGCTCAATGACTATCAAAGTCTCTGCCCTTGCCAACTTTCACGGTATTCAGTAGTATTCAGGATATGGCAACACATGGAGACAAGTTCGGGAACGGCATTATAAAGTTCTCTCCACGTTCCATTTCGTCCAAATGACGATGATTTCCCGTCGGGAGAGCACAGGTGTTCTAGTTCTAACCCACATTATGCATGAGTTTTCGGCCATGAAATATATGGCGGAAAAATGTACCGTGTTCTATGCTGTGGAACCATCGTCGTCGTATCATCATAAAATGTAGGTAGAAGGATCCGCGCGTGGCGGTACTTTCACCTACGTGAATGAAAATGTAGTGAGGAGGAGGAATATATAAGAGGAATCTGATGGAAGCCGTTAGGGATCAACTTTTGTCATATTAAGTCAGATATTTTATTATGAATATATACACTGTTTCATGAGATCGCGGAGTTTCCCATTCCGGATTCAGGATGGTCAAAACTTATTTGGGAGCTGTGGTGGTGGTACTATAATGGTGACGGTACCAAGTTTAGCCGTAGTGGTGGACGACTTACTTTTCCAATAAGGGACATATATGTAGTGCATTCCAAGTTTTTGGCAACCATTATAAGTCGTTGTATACTATGAATGGGTCCAAAACTTATTCATTGATGAGTTCATGGGAAAGAAATGAAAAGGAATGGTTTCCCATAAATTATGGCCTAAAATATAGGGGACCAGAGTTGGGGAGAATATGTCTTCTACATGCTAGTCTATCCTCGCTAATTGTGAGAAAGCATAAAAAATGGCAGAAACACCGAGGGTATGATCGGCGGTCTTGGTTATGGCCGTAAAAGCAGGCGGGTACATGCTATCACATAGTTACTGCCGTCTTTCCTGCTGCCCGTTTTTCACTGAAAGTTTAATCGCCACCCAAACATTTGCTTCCTCGATGCTCTGAGAGTGAAAATCTGGTTTTATGACAGAAAAGTATAGCCTTTGCGTGAGGATTTCCTTTTCTTCCCGCTCCTCCAAGCCTGTACTTCTGATTGACGGCGGGAGGTAATTGCAGAAACCTCGCTCTTGGCTTTGAGCAGCAGAGTGTAGCAGGAGATGTAAAAGTGTCTTTGCCGTCTCCCCAAAGACATTCAGAGCATTTTTACAATAATTAAGTCTGGTCCGGAGCAAAGTGAATTTTTATGAGGTCAGAGAGGAATTTTTCACTTAACTGACACCCTTAGCCTCTATTTAGAGGATCGTAATCCAAGTCCTTTTCCTGACGTCCGCATGTTCTTTCTCCTCAGCTCCACATTCACAAGTCATACGTAAGTCCCGTTAAGACGCCAGTAGGCGTGCGGTACGTGATCTGCGACGTATATGTGAGTAAGAAATCTCTATGTATATATCTCTCTATATAATATCTACGGGCTGGCACAGTATGACTTCTCCGTCCTTCGTGCTTCTGCGGCGCTCATGGACAAAAAGCCAAACCATGTTGTCCAAGAGTTGCGTGTGATAAAAGCTATACCGATGGACTCATGGAGTTTTAACGTTTATCCTTGTGGGATTAAGTTTGATTCCAAGTTATTGCTGTATGGCCCGGGCAGTGCAGTCTTTCTCACAAATTCCATTTCCTTGTTTAACCCTTAAAATAACGTTCCCTTTCCAGCACGTCCAGATTAGGTGTCTCCTTGGTCGCTCGTTCGTGTTACGACTGGACAGGAGACGAGGAGCAGTCAAAGATTTACTTCTTAAGCACACACACATACGAACATATCCATATGCATAACCACATACACGTTAGTGCAGATACGAAAGCATACACAAAGATATTATATCCACTCTCCACGCACACATATAGCTTGGCGAGCAGTGTCCATAGTGAGCTGTTGGGATCTCTTGGCCTCGCTGTATACCTATGTGTCTCTGTTAATTCGTTGGGCCACATTAACTCCCTACTCTGAC